>JASAMZ010014338.1:0-16552 GCA_030248115.1 Linhomoeus sp. GSCO2_2 | reverse complement strand
TTACTGCAGATAGGATAATGGCACACTCTATAATGATCATCTACATATTCCATGAAAAGCCCCATTGTGACAGTTGAGAGTTATGAGTAGGGGTTCAGTGGTTGCAGTGCTACTATGCCTTACCTGAGACCTACATACATATACTCCTCAGTATCAGTCGTACTCCGAATTTGTTTGGTTAATAACGAGTACTTTTTATTAAAAAGTAATAAAAAGTAAAGTACTTTTACTTACTCGTTAAGCTTTTAGATGAAATTACTTTACTTTTACTTACTCGTTAAGATTTTGCCTAAAATTACTTACCTTTTACCTACTTTTTAAGAAATTGCTCTACTTCGGCAACACTGGTGACGGCAACTAAGCCATCAATCGGCTTGAAGTTTCGACTGTGCATTGCGATGTTTATTGAAGAGAGAAAATCCATCAACCGGAGAACCACTAACGAACCGGTATCCCGATACGACAATGTAGCGACGGACGGACAATGTACAATAGCGAGCGACGTTGTTGCGACGATAGGGCAAAGACAACGATACGACCAAGACATTATGAGAATACGACAAAGAATATGTAGGTAATGGGCCAACCTCACATACCAAATTAATAAGATCGCCACTATTCACCAGAACGAAGCATTCACCACCAACGAAGCATGGCCTTGAAATGCGTTCGAATGCTGGTGTTGTAGCAGAGATACACGACGGGGTTAATGGCGCAGTTGTTGACATACAGTACGCTAATGACTAGCAAATGGCGCCGATTGCGCGTGAACGCGGGCAGGAAGGTGAAGGCTGTAGAAAACACCAGTAAGTGGACAGCGACGGCCAGAAACTGGAAGGCCTGACGGACTTCCATCTTCAACTGCTGTTGCTAGGCCGCCTCTGATTCCATGGTCTGTGAATTACAAGGAAAATCAGCAGTATCACTAGAAAGTGAAACGACAGAAGTGTTGCTAAGAAACTTCGATGGGAAGCTCGACACAGTCTAAAAGGTTACCCTGACACAAATAAACGTTGAACATTGTCCGCATAGGTAGGTACACGTCGTTTGGCAGTCGTCTTGCACTACAAATTCAACTATTTGTTCGTCCTAATTGTCCGACAACGCAAGGCAATTCTAAACCGGGCTGATTGCGCCACTTTATATTTTGTAATCACCATTTGAAGCTGTCAGCAAAGTTTATTTCAAACGCACGCCGCACAGTTGTAAGTGGGTACAATCATTCCGAGTTCAGCAAGGAAAGGACAAGAATGGCCGGATCGTCCACTTACAAAGGTGTATTTTGGATGGTCGTCCGCCGCAGACTGGTTGGCCGGAAGCCTCGGAATCGGGGCGACATTGACTTGGACGACCTTTGAGTGGGCCACCTTATTGTGATTGCGTCGCAGGCTGACCGTTATGGCCGCGTAACTGGCCACAATCGCCAACGCAGTGGCGCTGAAGCTGCAGATGTCGACACTGAAATGCGCCGATGACGACTGATGTTGACAATACTGAGCGGACTCCGTCCTTACACACATCATGAAACAGGCGCAGCCGACCGACTCCACTGGAGTAGCCCCAAATGTAAACAGCTCTCGGAAATAGAGAACTCGGCATTGGCCGGTGACTTGAAAACCCAACCAGCCGGCAATACCAACGGCCCAACAAAACAGAATCGCCCTCCGCACGGTCTTCTTCTCGAACGTTGCCTCGTAGGTGGCGAATCGACACACGGCCCAATAACGATTGGCACTGATCAGTGTCATCAGCTGAATAAGTTGGCTGTGATGACCAGGAAGCCGATAACAACGACGACGACGACGAAGACGACGACGACGACGACGACGACGGCGACGACGACGACGACGACGATGACGACGACGACGACGACGACGACGACCACGGCTCGACTTACTCCCATCGATGACCACCAGGTAAATTGTGCTAGACTTCCAGCCGCTTCGTTAAGCCAAGGACTCAACCGATCTTTTGGCATGACAGTAGCGGGAACGCAGTAAAACAGGAAGATCGAAAGAATGATGACATCGTTGACTCCGAGCGCTATGATTTTGGCATAAAATGGGTTCTTAAAATTTTCGTCGGTCCTGCCTCTCCAGAATAAAATGTAGAAGACAATGGAGTAATCAATTATGCCAAAGAATGCTAAAGCTCCAAGAATTGCGGCGGCAACGTAAGACTCGAGCAAACTTGGCTCAACAGGGCCAGGCGACGTGGTACTGTTGGCAAACGGATCCATTTGTGTTTGAGAAACTTGTAAATTCTCTTCCTTGAGAACTTGAGAAATGTGGAAGAATCTTTTCGTTTCCCTCGAGTTGTCGGTTTGTCGGTTTCTCGACAAACACTTCTTTCCGGCGCGCGTGCGTTGCCTTGACGTTGCGCCACTGTTCTCTCGTAACAACTCACAAAGGGACATCGTTACAGTAGTTCCGCCGGGCCAGTGTAACCCCCATCGAACGTAACAGTTTCTACATAGTTGAACGGGCGTGTTCTCAAAGGGTTAGCCACAGTCTACGCATGAGTATTCAACGGGGATGTTGACTGAACGGAACAACAGCTTGTGGTCCGCCGAGGCAACTGGCTGACGCAAGCTCGTTTCCGAGAGCGCGACGTCAAAGACTAGACGATGTGTTTCGTCTAATTCGCACTCAACTCAGCCAAGCGCTTGACGACAGAGTTTCCGCAAAGTTAAACGATAACTGATACAGTCAACGACAGGACGTTGACAAAGTGAAACGGTAACTGATAGTCAAAGACACGACGTACAATACATTCTGCGTTTTGTGAGACGGACGCAAAGAGGAATGAAGGCATCGGCATTGCAACACGGCGGTTCGTTCGTGAGCGACGACAATGTCGATTCAGAAGGCGAAGGCAGCCCAGTTGGAAGCCTTGGCCAAGAGTGGGTTTTAATTCCCCACTCATCTGCTGATTAGAGATGGGCGCGCTCAGCAGAAATGAGAGCCGAGTGTTTTGTCTAAAGAATTTGGTTTCACCGTGCGATCGTACCTCATTGATTGTAGCGGCCCATTCGTGTGTGTATGTGTAAACCGCTACACCGTACTATATGGTGGGTTAGTGTGGATGGATGCTGTGCGTATCCGGCGGGTGCGTCCCATTGACTGACATTTGTCCTCCCACCAGCGTGAGGGCCGAGCATGCACTACTAGCTATTGTGCAATAGTGCCGCAGTAGTATGCAGCTATGTGCTCCAGTAGCAGCACCCAAATTTTTGGCGCGAATTCAAAATCGGTCCCAAATGGACCCCCTCCAGAGGGTCCAGACCCCCTGTGAGGAGGCCAGACCCCCTAAGAGGTCGCAAGTTTTTGGCGCCAATTCAAAATCGGTCCCAAACGGACCCCCTCCAGAGGGGGCCCAGGGTCCAGAGGGCCCCGGACCCCCATGAGGAGTGAGTTCATGTATTGCTTGAAGAGTTCGACAAGTATGCGTGGAAAGCGTCGTCAATATTCAATTTAATTTACATTGAAGCTATACCGAGCACACATGAAGGGTTAAATTTCGACAGAATGAAGTGTGTACGGATAAGCAGTTCCATGGAAAATGCAAGAGTGACAGTGTGGAGAAACGGCCCCGCGCAGTGTACGGACATCTCACTCATCGGAACAGTAGTAGGTTGTCTTTTGGGTATGTAATTCACTCATTCGGTTCTAATTCTTATTCTTCAGTTCACTTGCGCAGGTCCATTTGGTGCTGCAAGAAGGCGGAGCGGCACTCGCGTTCGCACACTGTGTCCAACGAAATCCCCGCCATGAAGCTGTCACAGACGGCTGTCACGGGGTGTTGGAATCGCTGAGCCGGCAGAGTCTGCAACATAAGTACATATGAATATGAATCAAGAATCAACCCGTTAACTCTGAATGCATACATGGCAGCATTTCAGGAGGAAACTCTTGAGCTCCTCGTTGGCCACGCACTGCTTCACTCGATCCTCCGCGCTGGCCAATACCGTGGGTTTGATCCAGATCCTGGACCGTCACCCCCACGGCCAGCTCGAACAGGACCACCCCCGTGGCGTACATGTCGACGGAGTGTCCATAAGGCTAAACATACAGTCGTCGTCGTCGTCGTCGTCGTTGCCGCAGCGTGAAACGGGCAGGGCAACGGCAAAGACATCACGAACAGTCAGACAGCACAGCTCCCAGAGACTGCAGCTGAGAACATGCAAAGATAAAGCTGCCCTGCAAGGGCTACATAGGTATCGGTAGGTATGTACTCTGCGCAATTGCGACCTTTGCCCATATCTCAGCGTCCTCATTGAGTGGGGGGCGGCCCCCCCCCCCCCCGCCCCCCCCCCCCCCCCCCTCCCCAGACTCTCGATCACACACGGCGATTATTTGCGCGTTAACGCCATTGCGATTGGCGTGTGTGTGTTGTAGCCCCATTGCCAATCAAAATTAATAACATCGTTGTGAGAACGCCTTTATGGACTGCTCGAAGGAGATCCGATAAAAGTCGACTACACCACGTCACCTCTCGATTCAACGTTGAGTCAACCGATTGTCCCCCCACCCCACCCCCCAGTCCCCCAGTCTTTGAAACGGGAACGCGGGAGCGGGAACCAGTTGAGGTGAGTCACCCGCCCAGTCCTTTCCACCTTGTCGCTGGTCAAGCTGAGAAGTTCCCTGAGATCCGCCGAAGAAATGACGTCGCCGTCAACACATGCACAATTGACAACCAGTTCACGATCTTGGCAGCTGGAGCAGCAGAATACCCCTGGCTATTCGGCCGAATTGATTCAAGCGATTTTGAGAATCAATTGCGCTGCTCCCTACGCTTGGCTTAAGCGTGAACTGGAATTGGCGGTAATTGAAGCTCCCAAGAATAAATGGAGAGGAAAACGACGTCCATGGGGACCTGCTTGGTGGCGAATACTCTCTTTTTGTTCGATTCTAGGCCCAAGCTTTGGAGGGGAACTCGACGTCACCAACAAGCTGTTTTAAAAAAGTTGAGTTGTTTTATTAATACAGAGTGGTTTGTGAGTGTTTTAAAGTGGAAGAGTAAAAGAGTGGATACTTTTGTAAAGTATTTCGAAGCCTTTCCGATATGACGCGCGCCCGCCCGGAGTCCACTATTCATGCGCTACTTCTGACACGCTCCTTTCTGAGGGGTTCTTGCAGGGCAACATTGGGATCGCCCGGGATTAATTTTTTGAGCAAGACACACGCATTTCTGAGCGGTTGTTGCAGGGCAACATTGGGATCGCCCGGGATTAATTTTTTTAGCAGACAAAGTTGTTCGTAAGACAAGGGTTTAAAAAAACAAAAGTATTTCTTTAGGAATGACCGTTCAACAACTGCCTCAACGTAGGCTTTCAAACGGTCGAACGAATGCCGCTCTACAACGTAAGACGAGCGAGTTAGAGAAGTTTTGCGTTTTGAACTTTTGGGTTACTGTAGCTCGCGATATTCAAACTTTTCAGTTTCGACCAATAGAAGAACAAATGATCAGTGAGTCAAGAGCTATCCAGCAACTCAAGATCGTCTCTCTACGACGCACGCTGAGCGAGTTAGAGCGATCTCTATGCTAAAACGCGAGAATTTCGCTTTTCGTGGTGCGTGTTTGCGCAATTAACAAATTTTTCACGCCAAGTGAAAGAGCATGTCGAGACCTCTTAGTTGACCTATCGCACGGCGCTCTACG
This sequence comes from Linhomoeus sp. GSCO2_2, assembly GCA_030248115.1. NCBI lineage: Eukaryota > Metazoa > Nematoda > Chromadorea > Monhysterida > Linhomoeidae > Linhomoeus > Linhomoeus sp. GSCO2_2. Next base: position 10,891 of record JASAMZ010014338.1, on the reverse strand, counting down.
ACGTAAGACGAGCGTGTTAGAGCCGTTTTGCGTTTTGGACCTTCAGGTTACTGTAGCACGCGCAATTCAAACTTTTGAATTTCAGCTTCTCTTAACGAAACTATCAGTGTGCCGAAACCTATTCAACGAACTCGAGATCGTCTCTCTATGACGGAAGACGAGCGAGTTAGATAAGTTTCCCGTTTTAAACCTCTTGGTTACTGTAGCTCCCGAAATTCAAACTTTTGAGTTTCGACCAATAGAAGAACAAATGATCAGTGAGTCGAGAGCTATCCAACCAACCCAAGATCATCTCCCTACGACGCACGCTGAGCGAGTTAGAGCGATTTCTGCGTTAAAGCCGCGAGAATGTCGCTTTTCGTGTTGCGTGTTTGCGTAATTAAGAAAAATTTTATTGCCGAACGAAAGAGCACGTCGAGACCTTTTAGTTGACCTATGCACGGCGCTCTACGACGTAAGACGAGCGAGTTAGAGTCGTTTACCGATTTGACCTTCGGGTTACTGTAACTCGCGAAATTCAAAGTTTTGAATTTCGAAACCTCTTAGCTGAATGATCAGTGAGTCAAGACCTTTCCGTAGAGCCCAAGATCGCCTTCCTACGACTTACCAACGCCGAGATCTGAGAGCGTGACGGACGAACGAACGAACGAACGAACGAACGAACGCACGATAAGCTCTCGTAGGGGTTCGCCCGGCTGAGGCCGGGCGAAACAAGCTGTGTGTGTAAAAAGTTCAACCTATACAATGTGCCTGCCAAACCTTGGTGAACAGTATAGTGAACTTTACACACACCATTAGCCGTATCTAGAGAAGGTATCTTGAGAACGTGTGCCGCAAACCAAGTGCAGCTATTCACACGATACGGTTATCTGTACAGCTGATCTAAAGCTCAGTGATATCGCCGCGTTCGCTATATGTTATCGGCATGATACGACGCCGTTGATCTGAAGTTTTATACCTGCGTGAATACGCCACATCGAACAAAAAAACTTGCCAAATGTTGGTGCAGTCGTTCTCTACTAGGAATTCCGTTTGATTTGTACGTATTTCTGCGTTGACATTCATCAATGAACAACAGTCTTGGCAATCATGGAATTTTGGCATTTCTATCGAAATTTTGAAAATTTCTATCAAATTTAACGTTAGCAAGAATTTTCTCTTGTTATACTAATTATCCGTTGTCTATGCGCTTGCCTTTTCTGAAGAATTTCGTCGCTAGTTCATCAGGCGAAAAACCGATATTTGACATTTTTGTATAAATATCCCTAATTTCCAATTGTTCGAAACTGTAAAACCGTGTCAAAAATTCTTATTAGCGTATGACCTATCCATTTCTGCATTCACATTCGTCAATAAATGACGTTCTATTTGTGTCAATTTATGGAATTTTGACAAATAATCGTGTATTTCTATTAAATTCTATATTTGCAAAAAAGTTCCTTTGTGTTACAAATGATCCGCGGTCTATGCTCTTTCCATTTCTGAAGAAATTTCGTCGCTAGCTAATCGGGTGAAAAAGTCGATTTTCGACATTTTCGTATTTTGATTGTAAATATCTCTAAATTGCAGTTTTTCAAAACTGTAAAACCATGTCACAAATTCATTTTGGCGTACGACCTATCCATTTCTGCATTCATATTCGTCAATAAATGACGTTCTATTTGTGTCAATTCATGGAATTTTGACGAATAATCGTGTATTTCTATTAAATTCCACATTGCAAAAATTTTCCTTTGTGTTACAAATGATCCGCGGTCTATGCTCTTTCCATTTCTGAAAAAATTTCGTCGCTAGCTGTTCTGGTGAAAAAGTCGATTTTCGATATTTTCGTATTTTAATTGTAAATATCTCTAACTTGCAATTTTTCAAAACTGTAAAACCATGTCACAAATTCATTTTGGCGTACGACCTATCCATTTCTGCATTCATATTCGTCAATAAATGACGTTCTATTTGTGTCAATTTATGGAATTTTGATAAATAATCGTGTATTTCTATTAAATTCCACATTTGCAAAAAATTTCTTTGTGTTACAAATTATCCGCGGTCTATGCTCTTTCCATTTCTAAAGAAATATCGCCGCTAGCTCATCAGGCAAAAAAGTCGATTTTCGACATTTTGGAATTTTAATTGCGAATATCTCGAAAATGCGAAATTAGCAACAGGAACGGACACTGGATCCCTACTCAGCGACCTTGACTCTGCTTGACCACATATGTCACATATGTTATTTCGATGCGCGGACAGACAGACAGACAGACACACACACACACACACACACACACACACACACACACACACATTGTCATCCGTATATATACACCTCGCCGCGCTGAGGCGCGGCGAAACAAGTCTCTTTTAAAAAGCGGAGTGGTTTTGAGCTTTGAATTTTTACTGAGATTGTAGCAAGGCCCTTTTCGGTTTCGTGCAGCGTCTTAGACTCTCCTCGCGACTACACTTTTTGGAGTGGTCTTGCTACGCAACATTGGTATCGCTCGGGTTTAATTCTTTACACCAAGAAATTTATGTTTGCAGACTGAATTTAAAAAAAGACACTGGAATCTAACGCAAAACTACAGGTTAATTGTGAGCTTGATTTGATGTTGGCTTGCAGTGAGCTCTTCAGTGATGTCAAGACCGCCGCACTGCAACGCACGAGTGCCAAGATCTATCAAACCAAAATATGCAGTTTCTGACGCGTTTTGGTTACTGTGGCCCTCTGTTTAAACTTGTGAAACTTTTTGTTGTCGGCGTCGTGCTCAGGAGGTCGAGCGCTTCATTTTGATATGCGATTCGACTACGTTCGATGAAGTTTTGACTTTTCGCGGACCCAACTTTGGGATACGGTAGCGCACAATTTTCAAAACTTGTTATTATTTCGACCTCACAGTTCGCAAGAGGAGTCCGAAGGTTACCCGTCGATGTGTCAAACTCAACTCAGCGACGTCAGACAAGCGATTTATTAAGCCCGAAGCAAGCGTGTCATTTTCAGTTTTCGACGCATTTTGGTTACTGTAGCGCTCTTTTTAAACTTTTGAAACTTTCTGATGTTGGATTCGTGCTCAGGAGCTCGAGCGCTTCATTTTGACATGCGATTTGACTCGGTTCGGTCAACTTCTGTCTTAAAATGAACTCTACCTTGGGATACTGTAGCTCGGCATTTTGAAAAAATTGTACAGTTTTGACCACTAAGGTCACGAGAGGAGTCCGCACGCTACCCGACGATATCTCAAACTCCATCCTACGACGTCAGACGAGCGAGCTGTAAAGCTCGCGACTATGCCAAAATTACCACTTTCCGACGCGTTTTGGTTACTGTAGCGCTCTATTTAAACTTTTGAAACTTTTTGTTGCCAGTTTCGTGCTCAAGAGCTCGAGCGCTTCATTTTGATATGCGATTTGACTAGGTTCGGTCAACTTTCGTCTTAAAATGGACCCTACTTTGGGATACTGTAGCGCGCGATTTTGAAAACTAATTTTGGTTTTGACTACTCAGGTGGCTAGAGGAGTCCGCAGGCTACTCGACGATATCTCAAACTCCACTCTACGACGTCAGACGAGCAAGTTATTAAGGCCGAAGCGAGCGTGACGCACGTACGTACGTACGTACGTACGTACGTACGTACGCACGCCGAGCTCTTGATAGGGTTCGCTCGGCTGAGGCCGAGCGAACAAGCTGTGTGTGTAAAAAGTTCAACCTATACTTTGTGTCTGTCAAATGTTGGTGAACAGTATAGTGAACTTTATACACATCGTTAGCCGCATCTGGAGAAAGTGTCTTGAGAATGTGTACCTTAATGCCAAGTGCAGCTATCCCCACGATACGGTTGTCTGTACAGCTGATCTGAAGCTCAGTGATATCGCCGCGTTCGCTATATGTTATCGGCATGATACGACGCCGTTTATCTGATGTTTCCTACCTGTGTGAAAACGTCACATCCAACAAAAAACTTGCCAAAAGTTTGGTGCGAGCGAATTCCTGTGTTCAGCGTACGCATCTCTGTTTCCGAGTGCACATTCATCATTATCATCAATAAACAGCTGTTCTGGCCATCAGACGAAAATCTCGATTTTGACATCTATTTAAAAATGTTAATTCTAAATATCTCGAAATTGGAATTTATTAAAAATGTAAACCTATGTCACAAATACTTATTGTCATACGGCCTTACCATTTCCGCGTTCAAATTCGTCAAAAAAACGACGTTCTATTTTTGTTGATTTATGGAATTTTGAAAAATAATCACGTATTTCTATTAAATTTCACATTTGCAAAAAATTTCTCTTGCATTGCAAATTATCCGCAGTCCATGCTCCTTCCATTTCTAAAGAAATTTTGCCGCTAGCCCATCAGACGAAAATGTTTATTTTGACATTTTTCAACTTTAATTCTAAATATCTTGAAATTGCAGTTTATTAAAACTTTAAAACTATGTCACTAATTCTTATTGGCATACGGCCTGACCATTTCTGCATTCACATTCGCCAATAAACGACGTTCTATTTTGTCAATACATTTAATTTTGACAAATAATCGCGCATTTCTACGAAATTTTACATATGCAAAAATTTTCTTTTGTGTTACAAATTATCCGCGGCCTATACTCTTTCCATTTCTGAATAAATTGCGTCGCTAGCTCATCGAGTGAAAAAGTCGATTTTTGACATTTTCGAATTTCCGTTGTGAATACATATCTCGAGAATGCGAAATTAGCAACACAAACGGACATTGGATCCGTACTCAGCGACCTAGACTCTACTTGACCACATATGTCACATATTTTACTTCGGTGCCACGGACACACAGACACACAGACACACGGGCACACAGGCACACAGACAGACATTGTCATCCGTATATATATGTGACCGGGAGAACCCGTCTTCAGTGAAAACTCGGATATCCGGGTTTTCACTGAGTTGGTTAGTGAAAACCCGGATATCCGGGTTTTCGCTGTTGAGTTAGTGAAAACCCGGATATCCGGGTTTTCACTGATCGGTCAGGGAAAACCCGGATAATTCTCCGATATGCTCAAAATCGCGCAATACATTGCTATAACTATATTTCTATTGCCTGTAGGCCGTTTGGTTCCTTCCAAATCAGGCTATGCTTAGGCTCGCCCTGCGTCCACAGTCCACAAGAGTCAGTCGGCGTCGCAGTCTGGCGGGTCGAAACTTAGGCTTAACGCGACCGGTGACCGACTTCAGGGCGCGCGGAGCGCGCCCTGAAGTTGGTGGTCGCGCTAAGCCTCAGTTGAGACCCGCCAGGCGCGACGTCGACCGAGTTTTAGTGCAAACTGTAAGTGGGATAAACACTCCTCCACATACTTTGCCTCCTGCTTAGGCCGGCTGTACCCCTCCCTACTAACGCTTGCGACAACTTTGAGTCACATGCAAGCTGAAAGCGGGATGCACATTCCCTACACTTCGTCCCGTGTTGAACCAGACGTGCCAATTGGCCGCAAACCATGCTAAAGTCATGCGCATTGTGAAAGGGGCGGTTCCGCAAAGATGCAAGGTATTGCTAAGATCGCACGTTTCGCACTCCACGACGTGTGTTTTGCGCAATAAACAGCTCGATTTGCCATTCAAAAGCTCTTGTTTCGTCAGCAGTGTTGAAAACTATAGAAGGGTCGTTTTCTAGGCTATTTCTTAGAAAAGATTGACGAAAACACGGCTATCATGATTTTCACGATCTTCCCACGAAATTTCGCATATCCGGGTTTTCACTAAACTTTCAGTGAAAACCCGGATAATTTGACATTATCCGGGTTTTCACTAACCCGTCAGTGAAAACCCGGATATCCGGGTTTTCACTAAGTCGACCAGTGAAAACCCGGATATCCGGGTTTTCACTGGATCCGGGTAGTCACGGTAACATATACACCTCGCCGCGCTGAGGCGCGGCGAAAAAAGTGAGTTCAAACAGTGCACTTCAATTTCATTAGAAATCATGCGGCACCGGCTTAATTTCATTGCTTGACAGGGGCAGGGTGGAATGAGAAGCTGCCAAAATGCCAACTCTGGGGACTGGGGAGTGCTGCTCCAGGAATCGCAACGCACCTTTGGCTGTCAGCCACGCACGCACGCATTCATTCACGCACGCACGCACGCACCCACGCACGCACGCACACGCGCGCGCACGCACGCTCGCTCGCATCGTCGCTAACAACAGTGTACGAGACAGTCTCAGACGAATGCTGTCCTTTCGAATTGAAATCTTTTACGACCGAGCAAAGTCTGCCTTAAGCCGGCTCGAACTTTGCTCGCTTCAAAGAGAGAAAGATTCGCAATTTATTCTGAGAGCTGTCATGAGAACTTTGCAATTCAATCAAGAATTCGCGGCGAACGGTATACGTCGAATGGAGTCGCCAAACACCAGAGATTTCACGCTTAGGTAACTTAGTTGACACTGCGATTTATTACCTAGCAATGAATATGAGCAGAATTCTCAGCGTCGTCGCGTCGCTGATTCTCGCGGGAGGTGCCGAGGGCGGGAAACTGAAGTTCAAGTACTGGTGGAAACTCACCAGTTTCAATATCTCCGCGTGGGTGAAATCAACGCTACAGTACACAACGCTGAAAGAAACCAACTGTGTACCCATTCTGTACGTATGCCACTATGGTAAGAGAGTCCATTGTGCGACGCCTGTACATGATGTGGATGCGAATTACGAGCATTAGACTACTGCCAATGTCCTGCCGTCTACCGTGTTTACAGGCCGGTCAGTTCGAGCAGCAGGCCCCTCAGGGGCGAGGCCCAATACCCATGCGCACGAAGTCCCACCTGCAATGCCTACTTTATACTCTGGCCGGGAGGTACAAGTACTGTATGTATAGTGCGTGTGTGTGTGTGCTCTGGAAACCCGCATACATCGCTAGGCAGTGAAAGCAGGCTTCACTTTGGCTTGGGCATTGGTTCGGACTTACACTTAACCTTGGGCTCAGGTGTAGGCCTAAGTACGCTTAGACTTTGGCTTGAAACTGCGAAGCGCAGCGCACGGTGGCCATGGCTTAGTATGTATCTGTTGTCACCATGGGAAGCTTTATTGTTCTGCTTATCTCATGAGAATATGCGGGTTTTTAGTGTGCTAGTAATAACTGTCACTTGTATCTATGGCATGGCCGGCAGCGTCAACCATGCGTTGTTAACAGGAGAGCTGCAGCCGTACGACGATAGGTTCCGCCAACAGACGACCTACATTAGGGACACTCCAGCCAGGACAATAACGCCCGGCTGCGCCTACGACAATTTCATCTTCAGGATCGACCAGCCGGACAACGCCATGGAGTGGCCAGAAGGTTCTCTGACGAGGGCGCAACAGGTGGGGGGTTGTTCGACGGTCGACCACGGAGCGTCGCTGCGTTGGCCATTTCCCTGGGATTTGATAAATACGCACTACCAAGTGGAGCCTAGACGCAAGATGTAAGCATCCTACACCCATTCATGCTAGAATGCAGCCTATAAACGCAACAAGTCTCTTTTAAAAAGCGGAGTGGTTTTGAGCTTTGAATTTTTTACTGAGATTGTAGCAAGGCCCTTTCCGGTTTCGTGCAGCGTCTTTGACTGTCCTCGCGACTATTCTTCTTGGAGTGGTCTTGCTACGCAACATTGGTATCGCTCGGGTTTAATTCTTTACACTAACAAAATCATCTTTTCAGACTGAATTTTAAAAAAGACACTGGAATCTAACGCAAAACTAAGGTTCATTGTGAGCTTGATTTGATGTTGGCTTGCAGTGAGCTCTTCAGCGATGTCAAGACCGCCGCTCTGCAACGCACGAGTGCCAAGATATAACAAACCAAAACCTGCAGTTTTCATCGCGTTTTGGTTACTGTAGCCATCTCATTGACATTTTGAAACTTTTTGTTGTCGGATTCTTGCTCCGGAGGTCGCGCGCTTCTTTTTGATATGCGATTTGACTAGGTTCGATGAAGTTTTGACTTTTCGCGGACATTACTTCGGGATACTGTAGCGCACAATTTTTAAAACTTGTCATTATTTCGACGTCACAGTTCGCGAGAGTAGTCCGAGGGCTACCCGTCGATGTGTCGAACTCAACCCAGCGACGTCAGACAAGCGAGTTATTAAGCCCGAAGCAAGCGTGTCGTTTCCAGTTTTCGACGCGTTTTGGTTACTGTAGCTCTCTGTTTAAACTTTTGAAACTTTTTGTTGTCGGATTCGTGCTCAGGAGCTCGAGCGCTTCACTTTGATCTGCGATTTGACTAGCTTCGGTCAACTTTTGTCTTACAATGGACCTCACTTTGGGATACTGTAGCGCGCGAGTTTGAAAACCTATTCAAGTTTTGAACACTCAGATGGCGAGAGTACTCCGAGGGCTACCCGTCGATGTGTCGAACTCAGCCCAGCGACGTCAGACAAGCGAGTTATTAAGCCCGAAGCAAACGTGTCGTTTCCAGTTTTCGACGCGTTTTGGTTACTGTAGCTCTCTGTTTAAACTTTTGAAACTTTTTGCTGTCGGATTCGTGCTCAGGAGCTCGAGCGCTTCACTTTGATATGCGATTTGACTAGCTTCGGTCAACTTTTGTCTTAAAATGGACCCTACTTTGGGATACTGTAGCGCGCGATTTTGAAAACTTATTTCGGTTTCGACCACTCAGGTGGCTAGAGGAGTCCGCAGGCTACTCGACGATGTCTCAAACTCCACCCTACGACGTCAGACGAGCGAGTTATTAAGCCCGAAGCGAGCGTGACACACGCACGTACGTACCGGATTTTTTTCGCCGCGCCTCAGCGCGGCGAGGTGTATATATACGGATGACAATGTCTGTCTGTCTGTCTGTCTGTCTGTCTGTCTGTCTGTGTGTGTGTCCGTCCGTGGCACTGAAGTAAAATATGTGACATATGCGGTCAAGTAGAGTCGAGGTCGCTGAGTACGGATCCGGTGTCCGTTTGTGTTGCTAATTTCGCATTTTCGAGATATTCGCAATTAAAATTCGAAAATGTCGAAAATCGACTTTTTTGCCTGATGCGCTAGCCGCGAAATTTCTTCAGAAATTGAAGGAGCATGGACCGCGGATAATTTGTAACACAAAAGAAATTTTTTGCAAATGTGGAATTTAATAGAAATACGCGATTATTTGTCAAAATTGCATAAATTGACTAAAATACAACGTCGTTTATTGACAAATGTGAATGCAGAAATGGAAAGGTCATATGCCAATAAGGATTTGTGACATAGTTTTGCAGTTTTCAAAAATAGCAATCTCGAGATATTTTCAATCCAAATATGGAAATGTCGAAAATCGACTTTTTCACCTGATGATATAGCGGCGAAATTTCTTCAGAAATGGAAGGAGCATGGACTGCGGATAATTTGCAATGCAAGAGAAATTTTTTGCAAATGTGAAATTTAATAGAAATACGTGATTATTTTTCAAAATTCCATAAATCAACAAAAATAGAACGTCGTTTTTTTGACGAATTTGAACGCGGAAATGGTAAGGCCGTATGACAATAAGTATTTGTGACATAGGTTTACATTTTTAATAAATTCCAATTTCGAGATATTTAGAATTAACATTTTTAAATAGATGTCAAAATCGAGATTTTCGTCTGATGGCCAGAACAGCTGTTTATTGATGATAATGATGAATGTGCACTCGGAAACAGAGATGCGTACGCTGAACACAGGAATTCGCTCGCACCAAACTTTTGGCAAGTTTTTTGTTGGATGTGACGTTTTCACACAGGTAGGAAACATCAGATAAACGGCGTCGTATCATGCCGATAACATATAGCGAACGCGGCGATATCACTGAGCTTCAGATCAGCTGTACAGACAACCGTATCGTGGGGATAGCTGCACTTGGCATTAAGGTACACATTCTCAAGACACTTTCTCCAGATGCGGCTAACGATGTGTATAAAGTTCACTATACTGTTCACCAACATTTGACAGACACAAAGTATAGGTTGAACTTTTTACACACACAGCTTGTTCGCTCGGCCTCAGCCGAGCGAACCCTATCAAGAGCTCGGCGTGCGTACGTACGTACGTACGTACGTACGTACGTACGTGCGTCACGCTCGCTTCGGCCTTAATAACTTGCTCGTCTGACGTCGTAGAGTGGAGTTTGAGATATCGTCGAGTAGCCTGCGGACTCCTCTAGCCACCTGAGTAGTCAAAACCAAAATTAGTTTTCAAAATCGCGCGCTACAGTATCCCAAAGTAGGGTCCATTTTCAAGACGAAAGTTGACCGAACCTAGTCAAATCGCATATCAAAATGAAGCGCTCGACCTCAAGATCACGAAACTGGCAACAAAAAGTTTCAAAAGTTTAAATAGAGCGCTACAGTAACCAAAACGCGTCGGAAAGTGGTAATTTTGGCATAGTCGCGAGCTTTATAGCTCGCTCGTCTGACGTCGTAGGATGGAGTTTGAGATATCGTCGGGTAGCGTGCGGACTCCTCTCGTGACCTTAGTGGTCAAAACTGTACAATTTTTTCAAAGTGCCGCGCTACAGTATCCCAAGGTAGAGTCCATTTTAAGACAGAAGTTGACCGAACCTAGTCAAATCGCATGTCAAAATGAAGCGCTCGAGCTCCTGAGCACGAATCCAACAACAGAAGGTTTCAAAAGTTTAAAAAGAGCGCTACAGTAACCAAAACGCGTCGAAAACTGGAAATGACACGCTTGCTTCGGGCTTATTAAATCGCTTGTCTGACGTCGCTGAGTTGAGTTTGACACATCGACGGGTAACCTTCGGACTCCTCTTGCAAACTGTGAGGTCGAAATAATAACAAGTTTTGAAAATTGTGCGCTACAGTATCCCAAAGTTGGGTTCGCGAAAAGTCAAAACTTCATCGAACGTAGTCGAATCGCATATCAAAATGAAGCGCTCGACCTCCTGAGCACGACGCCGACAA
>JASAMZ010014336.1:0-17930 GCA_030248115.1 Linhomoeus sp. GSCO2_2 | reverse complement strand
CTGTCTCCCTATGCAGACAGCAGTGTGCCGTGTTGGCAGATCCGATAAAACACATCCGGACGATTCAATTGAAGCCCTTCTACCAGAATTCCCCTGTATACCTCAGCCAGAATACTTTGGAAACCGGTAGCACGAGTGCACTGTCCTGAATGGACAGCCAAGAGATGAAATCCATTCATCAACCTTCTCCCCCGCACATATTTCCAACGCGATTATAACTCAGCCATTGCTGGCCATCGCAAATACGGTACACGCAATACGAGTACAACAAGCAAATGCCTGGACTGCTCTACATACGCAATATTGTTACCTACAAGTGGGCATTCTAGAGAGAAACGAATCGCAGACGGCCGCCAGTGTGTGAGTAGCTGTAACTGCGTGCGAACCAATTAACCGGACTAACTTAGCGTCAACAATTGACGAGTGGTACATGCCTCCATGTCGGGCGCGCCTCACAGAACCAAGGTTTACGGTGCTGTGCTTATTTCTTCAACCACCTTATTCCCTGTGAAGCGTTCCCAGACTCAACAATAGTCTCAGAACATAGTGGAGTGGGGCAGGGGCATCTGTGTCCCCCGACCGGCCGTCGGAGGACGACGGTGCTCTTGGTCGAGGTGATGGGGATGTTGTGCTGGAGGTGGTAGCGAATCAGATGGGGAATGTTCTGAACTCCCGGTCGCGCATGCGCACCTGATTGTAGATCGGAGGATGCAGATGGATGATTGGCGATCGATACGCTTCGATTGCCAGGGGTTCTACACAGAAACGTTACGGAATGGCCGATCGACCCAAGGCTGGCCACCCTCGCTTATCTCGACCGAGTGAAACGCGTTTGCGCTTCGCACAGTTGATTTGGACGAAGCGCTTATAACCCCCCCTCGGTAATAGTCACTTTTAAAATGCACACTATCATCCCGATTGGGCACCGAAACACGTCCTGGCTCGGACCCGAGCAGGACTCGGCCTTGCTGATGAATGTGGCTCCACATACGGAGGCGGTAGGTATACCATCCAATGATCTAATCACTTGGGTATTCGTACGACCCTTTACCTACTATCTATCATAAACATTTCACCCCACTCACTATAACGGCGAAGCCAACGACCCATACCTTGCCAGTGTCGTCGACCACGATGAGGTGATGGACGCGTCCGTCGCGCATGCCCGTCAGCACGAAGTTGCGCGGATTGTGGGGACTGCGCCTGACCAGGAAGTCGCCGTCCTCGGCGCAGCTGCGACTCCGCCTCCTCGCGCTGCATCGTGCCGTGGTACCAGGCCTACAGTGAGAAGAGTTACAGAAGTTCCACATGCGACAGATGACATATGTCGCGTCACACTTTCGCTTCATCCAAAAGAGACGCCGACCTGGCATTCCAGCAGCTCCTCTTGGGCGGGAGTCGTGGCAACTGGGTGGGGATCAGATGGGGCCTGAGTGGGCGCACGATTGATGCTTCAATCATTGGCTTCAAACGCAAAGCAACTGAAACTCACTGAAGGGGCACTTCTCCTGCTCTGTGGGCCGTGATAGCGGCATCATTGACGTAAGGATGAGATGGACCTGGAAGCAATTCGCAACTCTGCGAATGCAATTTCTTCACAGTTCACATCTAATACAGCATCGAACCAAAAGGTGGCATACCGTTGGCACCTCTGTTGCTCGAGGGGTCCATGGGCACCGAAGGTCGATCAGCTGCGGCGAAGGCGGCGTCTTCTGCTGCTGTACGAGGCTGCCAGGCAAGTATAGTAGGACCCGTTGTTGGTTGGCAACAGTGTGGGACGAGTCAAGGCTTGAGAAGCTGCGCGTGTTTCACTGAAAAAGGTGAGATTGATAGTCTGCTTGCGCTCTGTAATGTTTGGATGTTAAATTCTGTAACAATGTCTGCCTGCCTGAACGAGCTCGGTGGCGGAGGCGAGGCCAATTGGGGATGCTTTGCTGGCTCTGTTGCTGAGCCAACCTTTGTGAAAATGTCTTCACCACAGAACCTATAGGAAAGATTGACTCGCACGATCGAAAGTCGATCTCGTTTTCAATGATCAATCACTGATTTCGCAAGTGCAAAGGTAGGGCAAGCGTACATGCCACACGTACCTTCAGCACTTCCCTGGCCTGCTCGGTGTTGTCGCACTCGAAGACGTGGCAGTAGCGACTGGTGTCCGTCTCCTTGGCGATGAAGCAGATGTACTGCGAGGTCGACTGCAAGGTACTTTTGTTTGCCATCAAGAATTCGAAAAGCCCACTGCTCCACAATTCACACCTCGTCCCCTTCAGCCGCGAATGAAACATTCGGCAAGGGCTGGTCGATCATCACGGGCTGCCGGCCAGACGCCGCCGCCGTATTCGACACCTGGTAGCCGCCCACCACTGCCGGCTGCTGCTGCAACTGTCGAGCGCAGATTCTTACCGCCAACACTCTAATAAGCCCCAACCCTCCAGAAGTGGCCCCTCCTAGAGGGAGGTGGGAATAACAAGACCCCCCCCCCTCCCCTCTCTCTAAATACCCCGTAGCTACCTATCCAACAATGGCATTTGTGCGTATGTGTGCTATAAAGCATACTGTGTGTATGCATACTGTGCATGGTACTACTACAATGACTATGTGTAATAGGTACTCTACCTAAATAGTCACTGGAAGAGAGGTTGAAGTAATGCCCTCCCCCCCCCCCTCGCCCCCCCCCCTCCACTAGTAGCTCCACCTAGAAGAAGGTTGAAATAATACCCCCCGGGTCGTATTAGAGTATTTACAGTAACGCAGATTTCACTTCACAAAACCTATTTCACGCCAGCGAAACTCTTCTCTCTTCTCCCCACCATCGGAGGGCTATCAAGATTGTAGACGACGATGGCCGAGGTGGAGATGGCCAGCTCGGCGTTGCGTCGAAACAGACGGATGGTGCCGTCACTGGTGTCGGACTGGGCGGGCCTGGGCACCAGACGAAGCACGTCCGGATGGACCTGCAGAGAGGAAGCATCACTGCGTCTGGAATTGGGATCGTTAGTTGTGTCTGAGGCACAAAAGTGTGATTTCCTGCGGTACGGTACACTAGGCTATTCTAATTAACATCGCGATCCATGGCTGCAGGCACTGGTAGAAATGGTTTCAGGCGACGTTTCTAACAGTCGAACAGTTAGGCTATTCTAACAGGTTCACGAGATTTGGCGCTTCAGAATTGTTGCATCCTACGATCGCGAAGATCGGGCAATTCGGATCTCTAACCAGCCAGTACTCCTTCAGAGGTATCAACCTATTTAGCGATTCGCAAGCCCCTTTAACGAACATGTGAAACATTCTCATCGCATGTCTAATCAATACAGCAGCAAATCATACAGCAGCAGTTAGCAGACATCCCGTACGGTTATGTAATGCGATGACATGCATCAACAAAATAATCATTGGGCTCTTACCATGCGGCGCCCCCTGACGGAAGATGAAATGTGAAGGGCATCACAGACTCGGTGGATACACTCCCTGAAGGAACCGTTACGTTAAACTCAAAGTTTGAGAGTGCAAATACTCGCTTTCCCGACCTCGCTAAAGCAGTCCTGACGTCGAATTGCAGGCTTCGCATGCTGTGCTGAACGCGCATCGCGCCGAGGTACTGAAACGAGCAAACGACTGTCTCCAAGAGGCGCCCTAGAAGTTATAATCGAATCCTACGTTGACGACGTAGGCGCACGGCCTGCTAAAATCCACTGTGAAAGCCGGGTTTGACGCCATTGTTGGCGTGCAGCAGTTTCCCAAAAACTCAACTCAGGGATTCACTTTTGGCACATGAGACACAGATGATACCGTAACCCGAGACGTTCCTGCAATTCTATCGTGTATTCGCCCACACTGACTAACACTTCAGCGCGCGTCATCTATTTGGGTCCTACGTGAAACGCTTTGGACGCTCCGATATCTGGATTGTATCCAGCGTCTAGCTGTGCGACAGACTATCGGTACCTTTTAAACTGGGTCGACGCATAAAGAGAAGGGCCACCGGCGAACAATATTTTGATTAAGACACAAGACTTCTGGAGAAGATGGTAGGGTCTTATCTCAAAGTTCAAAACTGTCTTCTATGTCCCTGTTGGATCTTCAAATCGTTTTAGAGCGACGAGCCGGCGTTTCTGTCGGAGAGGACGGAAATCTCTGCCAAGTTCAAGGGTGCCTTCTGTGAAGCGACGGTCAAAAGTCTTCAGAAGAATGTCAAATGCAAGGTTTGTCCATCTGTATGATAAATCCGCATTTTAGGAGAGAATGCGTTTCAAAACAGCCTACAAACCTTTCACTACTTGAATGGATTTGCTAGTTAAGGTCCAGTTGAAAGACTCGCCATTTGACATTCGTACCGTCGACGATAGTCGGATCGTCAGCGGCGAGTTGGAGGTTGGAAACGACGTCGAGGTGGCGCTTAGTTCTACTGGCGGTGAAGTCGGCACGAGGCGCGCCGTGATCGTGTCCCTCAAAGACTCCAGTCTCTACAGCGTGGGTGAGTCGGCAGAAATGTTTCAGTTCTGCCACATAGTGGAGTAGGATCTGATGGCATTCAGTGGTCCCGTGCTACGCCATGATCCTACTCAGTATCTGGTTGGTACCTTTGCGTTGTGTACTCTTCTGTTTAGTGTTCGACGACGGCGACGAGCGGACGCTGCGTCGAAGCCAGCTCTGCCTGAAGAGCGGCAAGCACTTCAGCACCTCGCTCGACACCTTGCCGCTGACGCACCCCGAGCAATTCGGGACTCCGCACGTCGTCACGCCCACTTCTTCGACTGAAGCAGCGCCGCCTGAGAAGCCTTCTTCCTCATCAGTTGATGGCAAGCCGCTCGTTGAAGAGCAGACCGAGAAGCCTCACAGGAAAGGCTCCTCGTCGAGAAGTACATCTGCACCCGCAGGCGCCTCAACTGCACACCAGTCACACCTCGGGGTTAACCAATCGTTCTCAAGGCAGTCTTCCAAGGAAAGCTCAAGTAGTGGCGGCGCCTCGACAAAAGGGGCCAAGAAGGAAGCGGCCACTGTCAAGGGCCCGAAGGGTCAGAGGAAGATCAAAACGACGCTGAGCAAGCCAGCGGCGGAGGTTGAGGTCGAAGCTGGAGATGACGGTGCAGAGGCAACAGTGGAAGACAGAGAAGCAAGGGAGCGATTCGAAGAACAGCTGAGGGCCTTCCAAGAGAAGAAGGGTTCGTTCCGTACCATGCCGATGGGATACCGTATTCGGCGGGACACAATACAAGAGCACCATCAGATGTGCAACGCGTGTGTCCTTCAGGAGGGTGCGTCGGAAGGGCTCCGATTCTGGGCGGCGCTCACGTGGATCTTTTCCAACTTCACGTAGCGGTCAAGCAACTGGGAGGCCATTCAAAGGTGCCGTTTGCGTGTGGATAAAAGTTTCCCGTTCACGTACTCACAGAAACGGACCACTACCTTTTCCGTGTTTGGTTCTCATTGTCACCTCCAACTGAAACATCTTCAAGGATATAAGTGTTATGTGTGTGCCCGCCCTTCACATCGCATTGCGCTGCAGGTGTCAGCCACGAAGCAGTGGACGTCGGTGGTGCGCAGTCTCGGAGTCGAGAGCAAAGGGGGAGGCGGCCTCACCCCTCTGGCCGTCAAGAACTGCCACTATAGGTCAATGAAATGCAGTGGCGGGCCCAGGATTTTCCGATTGGGGGGGGGGGGGGGGGCCAAAAATCCAAAATTTCTCCAAAGCGCCGCAGGCGAAAATTTTGCACTTGTAGGTCATTCTAACGCCAAAATCGCCAAAATTTGACGTTTGCAACCGGTATATACCCTAAATTTGGATTAATAATTTTTACGTTTTGCACCTTTCCTGTACAAATATTTGCCTAAATTGAGCGTCGCAGGCGATAATTTGGCGATTTTTGGTCCCTAAATGCCAAATTCTCGTACAAAATAGCGCCGCAGGCAAAATTTTGTTTGATATTCGTGTGTCGTTTAAGAAAATTTTTTCTCAAAGGTCTGACCGTGAGGGGGGGGGGGCCGTGGCCCCCCCCCCCCCTGGGCCCGCTAGTGATGAAATGGACTTTGAGCATTTCCCAGTTCTGCTGTAGCGCGCAGCAATGACATAACATATCTAGGTAAGCATTACAGGTATCTTCATCAGTTCGAACAAGGTCTGCTGGAAAAGAAACACACCGAAGTTTCCTCGGCCGCAAAATCAAATCCATGCGCCAAGAGAGGGTCGGCTTCACCAGCAAGAGCAACGGTTGGGTACAGTTTACCTTTGACAGACAAACCTGTTCCGAGATGAGTATAACAGTTGTCGTTCGCTTGGCAGGACGAGGTTACTTTACCGAAGCGAAAGAAGAGCACCACCACAGTTCCCGCCAACCCTCCAACTCCGCAGTGAGTTCCCTCTGATGCCTCTGGAACACCCTCTGTCAAGCCACTCATAAGTTGCAGAGCTGGTATTTTCTCCGTGGGCCAGCAGATCCTGGCGCTGTACGGCAAGGGGCAGGAGAAGTCCTGGTACAAGGCCAAGGTGGTGCAGGTGGAGACACCAGATCAGGGCGGCGCTCCGAGCCGACTCTTCGTCCACTACCTGGGATGGAACTCTCGACACGACGAGTGGATTACTCACGACAGAACGGCGCCCATTCCTGTGGTCAGCAATTGCTTACGTGATGGGGTTTGTAGTTAGTCACATTGACCTCTATAGTAGCAAGCGCTTCGTCCCCTTCAGTCAGAGGAAACGCAGCAAATTGAGCCCCTGTCGACGACCAGTGGCGACGTTGTGGGCCAGAAAGTCGCTGGAACAAAGGCTGCCAAGTCAGACGAAGACTCAGAGACGTCGTCGGTCTCAGCGGCGTTGCCAGTGAAACGACATCACTCGTCCATGTCACTGACGGTGCCTGCTGACCGCTGGGATAAACCCACCGCATCGAAGTGGAGGAAGACGCCCCTGAGGCGACACCACGTGTCTGAAGTGAGTAACTCTCACTTCACTCCTCAGAGCGAGCTTGTGAGACGCCAGCCTGGCTGGTGGCTGAAATGATATCATGACGCTTTCTTTCAGAGCAGGATCATGACTGCAAAGGCCGAACCTGCGCCAGATGAAGCTGCAGACGAAGGCCAAAATCAGCCGCCTGCCAAGCAAACGCTCTTCGACGAATTCGAAGCCATTCTCAATGGAAATCATCCGCCGTCTCTGGCTCGACGCTTGGGCAGGCGACAACGAAGGACGGCGCCAGAACCTCAGCAAGACGACGATGGGAACTGCGGAGAAACTGGAGAAGAAGAGGGCGATGAAACTGCAGCAACGACGGAGCGTCATGCCGCTGAGTCCTCCATCGGCGGCCGCCGCAAGCGAATTAGAAGCACATCGGAGCGTTCTTCGGTGCGTAGAGGAAGGAAGGCGTCGAAGAAGTTACTACCAATCATTGGTTCATATCGTTAATGTACTCAGTCCGAAACATTTACAGGCCGAAGAAGACGCCACAGAATTCGAGCTGCCGAGTAAACCTCGACTGGGACCGTTGGCAGAGTCAATGCCAACGTCGTCCTGCGAGCGCGTCAGCCGATCCGTCTCCCCAGCAGTCGCATCTGAAGCGAAGGAGAAGGGGGAGCAGCACGCTGTGCAGACCCGTTCTCGGAAGCGTCAAGTGGCCTCGGCAGATTCTTCCCAACAGCAGCAGCAGCAACCGGAAGGGGAGAAGCGCCGTCGACTCCGAGGGACTACCGCATCGCCTCGACCATTCGATGATGACAGAAGCAACAGAGTGGTGACAAGCGCTGGCGTCGCGCGCCTGCTGAAGGTACTTACTACATACGTACCTACCGTCCGTAGCTGGTGTCGTTGTATGTGCATGAAATGCGCCAAGGTGTGTCGTCGCCACTCCCGTTTAGAATAAAGACAGCGGCGATCGCCGCCCGAGCTCTGCGCCACAATCGTTAGATCGACCCGCGCACGGTGAGTGATTCAAGCGCATAACTACAGCACATTCAGAAGTCGAAGCATTGCCTGATTATCAACAGCTCATTTAGCGATGAGACATTTCTAGCGTCCCTGAAACACTTCCCCTGTTCATTCAGAAGCGACATCCTCAAGTTCCAGTCAGGCCTCCTCCACTGTTGACCACTCGGCAGACGCCGACGAAGAGTGTCAGCAGTCAGAGTCCAAATCGGAGTTGCCACAAGAAGAAGAAGACGGAGAGGAAGAGGAGGAAGACAGCGACGATGTCGTCAAACGAGAACTATTGGAGGAGAGCGAGATGCCGGCCACGGCCCCTAGAGGAGACGTCACTCCAGCCTACGAAGGGCCAGACGGCGCCAAAGAGGAAGAAGAGGAGGATGGTGGGACCTGAGAACGACCACTGAAGCAAACAACGCTGTACCATAAGAGCGCAAGACTCTGCGCTTTAGACACGACCAGCGACAGCAACGCGGCGGCGGGATCGTCGTCTACTCCCGTTGCCTCTTCTTCTTCCTCCTCGCCGTGGAGAGGCAGACGACGCGGCCGATGTGGACGACGAAAGAGGCAGTACTCGAACATGGTAGGTTTGAATGTGTGTGCAGAGGCAGTCGACGTCTTGCTTGGCGGAATCACATAATCGGCGAAACGCTTCAGGTGACAGAGCAGCGCAGCGACAAGAACTCTCCAGGCAAACATAAACGAGATGCAGGTACGCAACTAGGACCAAGAGCTTACTATTGCAACCACCGCCAAACGCGCTTTTGTCTCCCAGGTGGAACATCTCCAAGCGGCCCATCTACCGTCGCCAAGGACAGTCTGGCGGCGTTGAGGGCGCGCGTCATCGCCAAGTTGGACGCCGAAGGCGACTGGGACTCCGCCGCCGAATTCGACTGCGGTCTCACGCCGCTGGGTGCGCGTTGTACGGCGTTAGAAGTGCAGCAAGACTGTGGTAGAAGTACCGGGTGTTTCAGATGGAATAACTCGAGCTAGACTGCGAATTTTTTGACGCGGTTTGTTGCATTCGATAGAGAAAACTTTGACAATTTTTTGTGATAAGTATCAGCTAATTCGACTGAGTTTGGCAAATTTGCGCCTTTGTCAAACAAAAGTGTCAATTCTGACGCTTTTGCCGACTTCCGGCATGCTTTTCACAAGGTGCCGTGCACCCTTCGAAACGCTCGCTATTACAGAAGAAAGACCATATGAAGGCTTTCACTTTGCCATTGCAACGGTGTCAACGTGACTAACACAGAGTGTGCTACACAGCGTCGACCTGTCCTTGGCGCCCTAAGATGGCCTCTCCACAGCCTCAGAAGCTGGAAAGCGACCATAGCCCGAGTTCAACGCTGTGTAGCGCACTCTGTGTTAGTCACGTTGACGCCGTTGCAATGGCAAAGTGAACGCCTTCATATGGTCTTTCTTCTGTAATAGCGAGCGTTTCGAAGGGTGCACGGCACCTTGCGAAAAGCATGCCTGAAGTCGACAAAAGCGTCAGAATCGCCACTTTTGTTTGACAAAAGCGAAAATTTGCCAGACTCAGTCGAATCAGCTAATATTGGGCACAAAAAATTGTCAAAGTTTTTTCTATCAAAAGCAACAAACCGCGTCAAAAAAGTCGCAGTCTAGCTCGAGTTATTCATTATTCAATTTCAAAGTTGGACCCGTTTCTCTGAAACACCCGGTACAGTACCTACTTGTCTATTTCAGATCCGACAGTGGAAGATCCAGAGGAGCGTGTGTCGCAGCTGCAGGGCAGACTGGTCCAGGTCAAGGAGAAGTACCAGGAGATGAGGGCCGACCTACTCTCTTTGGAACGGCGGTGGAAGCGCACGCTCGAGAAGAGAAGTCAGTCGGCGTCGGTCTAAATGAATTGAATGTCACTCCAACTGGGTCAACTCACATCCTCTGATGGTTGCAGAGAAGCGCGAGGAAGCAGAGGCAAAGGAGCAAGAGTTCATCCAGAGCATGGTCTCCTCAGCCGCTGAAAGCACTGCGACCCCATCTGAAGAACCATAAGAGACTGTCGTCAGCAATTGCAATGATCGACGCGTTCTGACTGTCTTGCTCGCTAATGCGATAGATGAATCATTGTTCTAAGCTGCGGCGTGCTATTGACAGGCAACCTGTACGCATCAACTTTATTGCAACCTTGAAACGTTTCTGTTGCTGCAAGTAGAAAACGAACAAACGGAAGTTACCGTAACTAGAAGAGGACATGCCCGGGTGTGTGTGTATGTGTATGTAGTCCTAGCGAGCAAAGTTTTGGCTGTTCTTGGCTGGAGGTTTTGATTCAAACAGCATTCACTAGCTAGAGTTTTAGAGAAGCAATCGATAGTGGCAATGTTGCTCTGATGCCCAAGACCCAGTCTGTTGATTGCTCATGTGTGCCCATTATGTTCACCATTATGTTCGTTTGGATCACACAACTGCTGACGACGCACATGAGTCTGAAAAATCTTTGGTAGTAAAATACGTGTCATGGCATTGTGCTTGATTGTAAGGCAGAGGCTTCCTAACGTTACATCAGTCTTTCTGCCTACATGGACAGAATCCATTTGCCAGTAGGATATTAATTCTTCACTTCACTGGTATCACCATCGCACGACCTGAACGCGAGCGAAGTTGTTTCTGCCTTAGTTCTACCGACACAACAACATGAAGTTGAGCGCATTCGTTACAATTTGGATAAGTGCTGCACTTTTGATGGTCGATCTCCACGCCAAGGACATTCGAGAACAAGACGGACAAATAGCGCCACAGTCGCAGGAAAGTGGTGGTGGGGCAGGAGGGAACTCGGAACGACAGCAAGAGAGCGGCGGGAAAAAGGGGCGAAAACCACCGTCGCCGCCTCCTCCTTCAACGACCACTACGGCGTCGCCCCCACCTCTGATTCCTCCGTTCAGAGAGTAAGCAAGAAGTCTGTGCTTGCTATGGCACATACTAATGCGACATTGGAAATGCAGGAGTTGCAGAGTCCATTATTGACTGGTGATTGAGGTTCCAGATGTATGTATCAAGCAATGGTATGATGAAATGTTAGGTTGTCCAGTGTTGTTTGCTACTTTCGAAATAGGTTGGTTTTTCATCGAAATGGGTCATTCAGCGCCACTTCTGACTGCGAGTCGGCCCTGTCCACTCCACTGTCGAAGAACCAACGGAAGAACCCACGTCACCAGCGTCTCTGCTACGACGGCCTGCACGTCTACATGCCCCTGAAGGTGCGCCTCAACAACGGCACAGAGGGCGGCGATCTCTTCTTCCAGGAGCTGGCCGTCCTCGACCTCTCCACCTCCAACAGTTACCTGGCCGCCAGACCCCCTCCAGAGGTGGCCGACTCCTGCTGCGCCTGCGAGGTGAGTGGCGATGGATGATTATGTAGCCTGACGAATGGAGAAGTTTTGTGATTGTGTCATATTCAGGTCCTGCTGGAGAGAAACGCAGAGCGCCTGCCGCCCATCAAAGGGGTGACCCCGCTCTGCGCCACCCGCGGCTGCCCTCACATCTTGGCCAAGTCCGAAACCACTTCTGCCAACAAGAAGAAGTCAGTCCGACAGAGCTCGAGTCGGTCTGGCTGGAGGGTAGCAGCCCATAAGACCATTCGTGTTGCTTCTTTCAGAGGCGTCAGACGAAAGCGCGCTGAAAAGAAGAAGAAAAAGCAGAAGAAGAAGGAGGACGAGAAGGCGACGACGGAGGCGGCGTCCAATCAGACGGAGCCCACGACCAGCACGACGACGACGACGCCGGCGCCCATCATCGAGGAGACGACCTTCCCTCGCCGTATGAAGGTCTACGGGGCCAACTGCGAGGCCTCCTTCTACTGGGCCCCACGCATCAACCTTACGCTACAGAACATCTTTGAGATGCCGACTCCAGACTCTGAGCTGCAGGAGAATGAGCAAGCGGAGATGGAGAACAGGCAAAACTTGATGAAGTATCATCAAAGCTAGCTAGACGTAGGGGACCCTCTTGTAAATTTCGTGCAATCCTTTCTGAGTCTATGTGTATATTGCAGCCTTCAGCTTTAGTCGTGCCGCATCGTTCTTCAAGCGTTTCAACAGCTACCATAATTTGTTCAGAGAAATAATGTAGGTAGTTGAAGGCAGAAAATATTGCGTCGGCTGCCAAAACTTTCGTTACAATTGCTAAGCCGCCGTTTTACAAATTTTGCTACTGTGGCCTGACAGACTACCTATGTCCTTATGTGCACCAATGTACGTACCTAATGTAAGTATACGCCGAACAACACAATTCACGCAAGGTATGTGTGTACCTACAAATATGTAGGGCAAGCAATTAAGGTACCTAGCTGCTTACTGTAGTACATTCCCTTTCCTAAACCCCGCATTTAGCAAGGAGGGCGGAGAAACGGAAGAGGAAGAAGAAGAAGGGGCGACTTCCGAGTCCACTCTGACCCCGGAGATGCAGGCGTCCATGTGGGTGCTGCGCGGGGTCTACGACCAGGCGTCCTGTCGACCGCTGCCCAAGATGGTCCTTGGACTGGTGCCCAAACTCAACGACACCAAAGGCAAGGCTAGGCGAAGGCGCCAAGACGATAGCGGAATACCCGTGGTCGTCGAGGAAGTGAAGGCGCCGATCTCGGCCGAACAAATGGAGGCGACGGCACGGTCGATGAGCTTCCACATCGACAAAGCCTTGAAGGACCGTGAGTTGAATGACCAACACTCGCTTCCTCACAACCGAAACGCGATCATATGATTCAAGAAAAGCGTCACCACCATGCGCCATTTTGTTATGTAAGCGCCATGAAACCTCTTCAGACGCGCCACCGCCGCAAGAGCGAAGCGCTCTGTCAATTTGGCTGCACAACGGGACGAAGGGCAATACTGGATGGCTGGTCTTCGGCCGCTCCATCATGGGAACGGATGGCCACTGCACCGTCCCCAAAAGCGGCGTCACAGTCGAGTTGGTTGTCAACGAGCGCGCTCTGCAGACGGCCGACAAATGGCGACTGCCCGACGTCGAGTTTGAGGTACAATGTCGGCGCTCCTGCGCCATTTGGGAAGAGACTTGCAGTGCCACAAGCGTAGGTAGTTACTCGTTTGAAGATGATTCCCGTTCCGACGGTGCCACCGCCTACTACTCAGCAAGTCGTGGAGGTCGAAAAGCCGAATGCCGAGTCGAACGAGAAGGACGACAAGGAGAAGTCTCAAAGTGACGAACAACAACAACAACAGCAAGATCAGAGGGTCAAGCGAACCCTCAAAGGCCGTCGAAGAAACCGACGGAGCGAGAAGGAAGAGAAGGAGCAGGAGCCTATCTCCACTGACGATGAAAGCCAAAAGAGCACGTTCAACGTGGTGTTCGACCTGGCCTCGCCCTTCATTCACATCGACAAGAACTCGGTCCTCAGTCAGGAATTCCAGCAGGTTCTGAAGGCGATCAAGGCGCCCGAAGGCAACGGCAGCTCTGAAAACAGCGAGAAGGGCAAAGGTGGAGACGACGACGGGACAAGCGGTGAGAAAGAGACCGAAGGCAGCGATGCCAAAGATACAGACAACAACAACGACAAAGGTGAGAACAAGAGCCAAACGGAGGGCCCAGACGACGACGACGAGGAAGACGAGAGCGACTTCGAAGAGGAGGAAAACCTCGACCTCGACACCAATATTCCCTGCGAGAAGGCGTCTCTGCTGCCCTCCATCCTTCTGCGAGTGGGCGCCAAGCCCTTCCTCCTGCAGCCGGCCAACTTCGTGGTGCGCAGCGACGACGGCCGCTGTCGCGTCATGGTGCGTCACGACGAGCCCAGCGACCAGGCGCGTCTGGGCCTGCCCTTCTTCCTGGCCGCCTACGTGGAGTTCCGCTTCGAATTGGGCGACAGCGTGGAGCGTCGACAGGCGATTCTGGCGCTCAAGACGCCGCAATGCATGGACATGCCCGTAGAGCAACCGAAGCAGCCGCATCCCTCCACCACAACGACCACCGTCATCCCGCCAGAGGAAAAAGAAGAAGATACCAGCAACGAATGAGAAGGGCCGCTGGATGCTCTGCTACGTTTGGTTGGTTGTTCGAACCACTTCGTGGGTTCCTCTCGTGCTGTGTAAAACCTTTGGGAGAACCAGGATTAACCGCGTCAACGACGACCATACTTTTACATTAGATTTGAAACATTGCGACTGTTGATTGCACGTGCACTTAACATTCACCTTTAGAGTGTATGATGGTCAGAAAGCTCCCCACTGGTAGTAAGCCTAAGGGATACCTTACAGTTATTGTGCGCACCGTAGTCGACAATGCAAGTGGGCGCACTAATTCTTAGCACCAACAGGTAGCAAGCATTATTGCTCTGGACACTATCAATCAACATGAGCAGTAGTTCTATACAACGACGGATTGAGAACGGCGCCTAGACTAGAGATCCACAGTACGAGTCCTAAAACAAAGCAGGCGACGACGCAGCACCGTTTCCAGCGAGATCTCTCCTCGACGACGTCTTCGAAGCGCGGAAATCCCATGAAATTGCAGAACTGATGACAGAGGATGGGCGCCAACAGATGCTCTGAGAATTTGGCGTCATCACTATGTGTTTGTGTCACAGAAAATTATTCGAAACTAGAAACGCTTGTAGGCACTCACTTGTTCTGAGGAACACCAGGGTGGCGTAGGCGCCGAATAGGTAGGTGTAGACCGCTTGGAAGGCTGCATTGAATAGCCATAAGGATTCTACTAAGCATCTATCCAATTTCATCGCTTCATGCGACTCACTGGAAACAAGCAGGGCCTTCAGCAGAGTCTGTGCCCGCCGTCTCATGTCCACGATGTGGTGGTAGTGGGAGAGGGAGAAGGAGAGAGGCGCCACTGCCACCACTGCAGACTCTGAGGAGAAGCAGAGCGCTAGGATTGGTGCAGTGCAGGCGCGGAACGCCACTTCCTCTGTGACAGGGGCCTGCAACAGTGAACAAATGTTTGTGACATCAGAGGACAATGTCAAGGCGGAACTTCTTACGATCAGCAGGTTTCGAATCAGGCGCCAGTCTGAGCACATGAACTTCCAGGTGCGCCAGTCTGCAAGGGAATCAGTTTGAGTAATAGCGACAAGCAAAAGAAAAACAACGCAGAGAACCGCTTTGACAGAGTACCCACTAGACAAAGTAAGCCACGCCGAAACGCTTACCCAGGTAGGAGCGCAGAGAGCCGTCGTTGAGCATCATGACAAGAGGTCCCAGGAATAAGACCTGAAGAGGAAAAACAGTTTCGTGAGAAGCCCAAACTTAGACTACGGACGTCACGCTGCAATACGACGGAATTGGCTGAGCAGCGCTCTCTTACCATGGTGCTCAGCAGTGGAAGCGACAGCGCCAGCCACAGATTGTCCACGCGCAGGCCCATGGCGTCAGAAATGTTGACCTGAAGTTTTACGAGTGGAATCGCAGCCACCAACTACAAAAGTGTCGGAGGCTCATAGACGCACTTCTTCCTTCCAGAGCAGGGCGCTTGTCGCCGACGACGTCAGGGCGCAGGCGCACAGTACCCCCAGCGCCCGTCTCTTGATGCTGCGCTCGTCGTCCCTGCAACACGACGTCAGGTCGCAAAAACACATGCAAATCCACACCAAATATCCAGCAAACTACTATCCAGTGCTCAAACAAAACATCCACTGGAGTGCTCTATCTGACCTGTTGGTACCATGGCGGTCGAAGAGGTAGATGGCGCCCAGATAGGCCACTGGAACCAAAGAAGTGTAGGCCACTGCAAGACTGCAGTTCATCCTCCCAAACGGCAGTTCAGATCCCAGGTTTCTCCATGCAACTTGGGATCCTGTTTCTCACTAAAAATCGAACTGAACCAAACCAGAGCGTGGTCTTCAGATCGCAATGTAGAATCTTCGGGCGTTCTCCCGCTGTTGGTCGACGCATGACGAGAGACAAACTTGTTGTACTCATGCAACGCACGAATCGCACTACTACAGTACGCAACAACGCACAAACTGTGTCAGCTGGCGCCTAGGGCCGCGGCCCACCTAGCAAAACCATAGGTGCAGGCGGGGGGGGGGGGGGCCCCACCCCCCTCCCCCCCTGGCCATGGCCCTCAGGAAATTTTTCCGGAGACCCCCCCCTGGCATCCGAAATTCGAAAAAAAATCCGGAAATTTCGGAAATTTGCTTGTATTTTTGGTAGTTTTTGATCCCTTTTGTCCAAATTTTCGCTATATTTCGTCTATTTATGCAAAAATTAGCATGTTTTTGACCAAAATAAGGCGTTTTTAGGCACATTTTTGGCCATTCTAAATTGATTTTCCGGGTACCGGGACCCCCCCCCCCCCCTCTCGAAAATTTTCCTTAAGAACCCCTCCCCCTGGCCTGCACCTATGAGCAAAACCAACCAACACGCGATCACGCCTACAGATCGGCCAGGCGCATTCTGTATCCAGCCGCTTCCACCAGGCGGCACTTGAAGAGGAAGCCGACTTTCCACTTGTTGCGAGCGACGTCCATCGTCTCCAGTGACTTTGCCATCTGGCGCTGACTCCTGGCAAGAACAACCTCCTTGACTTGTCCGCTTTCGTCGGCGACAGTGAAGGTCTGTGCGACCAGGGCTTTGGGCAGAACTGCGCAGGGTCGCACCGAAGCGCCCAGTCTGGCGCGTAGACGCCCCTCCATGGCCACGTCTCGTCCTCTGTGCCTTCGATCAGGTCTGGACCTGGACGCTTCCGCTTCAACCTTTCGCTCCCAGTCTCTGGAGAAGCAGAGCCCTTTCAGCTTCGGTGGAAAGCCATCGGGACCAAGACACAAAGCGGCCCATTGAAGCTCTGTGACGACGCCCTCATGGCCACTCTCAGTCTCGTTGTCTTGGATCTGCTCCAGTAGCTTCCGAAAGAGCTCCAGTGGCAGACTCTGGTCCAACACGACTTTATTCTTCAGAAGGTTGACCAGCAGGTGGGACAGTCCTCTGAAGCCGTGCAGTGGGCGCCTGGTGGTCTCCAAGTCGATCTGCAACTGTCTCAGCAGCACCTCCGGCAGGCGCTGGCCAAGTTTCGTGATGATGCTGAATGAAATAAGGGGGCAACGTAACGACGACAGCACAAGAATTTCCAAAGTGAGCAGCTCGTTTCTCTCACAAGACAAGGGGAGGCACAAAGGGCGTCCACTGGTCTCTGGGTGACGACTTCTCCAGGCGAGCCAGCACCTCCAACACAGGTTGGAATTGCCGATTGGTCAGGCAGACTTCGGCCGGCCCCAGCAACTTCAGCACCTGCCGCAACTCTCGCAAGTTTTGGACTTCCTCCACAATTCGCTGGGGATTCGTCTGAAAATTCAATGGGGCCAAAACTTCTTCCCGTCAACTTCGACTGATGAAAGCTCATCTGGCGCCAGCCAACGAACCAGTAGACTCAAGCGCACGTGGTGAAGGAACTCATCCCTGTTGTTTTGCAGACTCATCAGCGGCGGCGGCTGACTCTGAAATCGGACCAGGCAAGTCGTCCGGGGGACGCAGTATACTCCACAAATTTGAACTCTTACGCATAGTGACTCCTCTCCTGTTGTGACCTAATGACAGTCCCAATCGCAAAACTAACGCCGAATTCGTGATCTACATCCCAGAATACCCCAGAATCGACATACAACACTCCTAACTTCATCTGGACTCGCAGAACCGAAATTCTGCACTTGGGGTACGGTAGCATGCAAATTCGTCATAGGTACGCTTAAACATCATCTAAACGCTAAACGAATGCCAAATTCGTAATCAGCGCCCCCGAAAACCCCGAAATCGAGTATAATAGCGCGAAAGTCGACCCGACACCCAATATTCAAATGGACGCGGCAGGGTTACTGTAGCTCTGCAAATTTGCCAAAACACTTTTCTGGACCAGATTTCAACGTAGAATCGTTTAAAACCACTTTTGAACCGATTCGGCAACGCATTCGAGCGCTACAGACGCTGAAACGCGAAAATCGCAATTTTCGACCCCGGAGTCGAAAAAGTTCCACCAAGACAACTTTTTCGTGTCTCTACCGATTTTCTCCGTTCATGGCTCATTCGATCGATCTACCCCA
>JASAMZ010014334.1:0-15000 GCA_030248115.1 Linhomoeus sp. GSCO2_2 | reverse complement strand
ACCGCAAGCAGGATGGGGGCATCGTCGTTGACCCAGTCTGTCGAGCTACAGTGTCACGCGATAGCCGTTCCAACCGTGTAGGTGCTGGTGTTCGCTTAACTAATACAATTCTGCTCAGGTGGAGTTCCAAGTCTTCGTGAGTCAGATCACGCACAATCGACTGGAGATCACGGCCGGCGGATTCTTCACCGTCACCCGTTCGCTGCTGATTACGGTAGTCGCGCAATTCGAATTGTTCGCCGCCCTGATGAGAAAGGCGATTTCCTTCCAGCTGGCTTCGGTGACGACAACCTACTTCGTCGTGCTGCTGCGCATGGAGCGCCTGTCGAAACCAGCCAGTGAAGGCGATGCCAGTCAGTTCGCTAATGTCACGTGTTGCGCTTGTCAGTGAGTGGTGTTGACGCGAAGACAATTCGTCGTGGCGACGTATTGTTGCGCAGAGTGTGTCTTTTGATAATTTCGGCGTTTGCGACGGCGATCAGACCACCATCTCTCGCGTTCACAGCGTGACTACCAAATCCGATCTCTGAAGTGCGTCATATTAACTGGGATTAGCCCTGCAAGCCGTCTGATAGGGCACAGACTGAAGCAGCCTTTCTCCACTACTGATGCGATTCAAACTTCGATAAGCGATTGAGGCGGAGTCCAAATTGGCATCAAACGAGCTCTCGGACTCATTTCAAAGCTCTCCTATGCCATACAGTGAAACCATGCCAGTTGGCATCTGGAACGCGACCTCATCCCTTGCCAACTCTACGGATCCCTGCCTTGCCAACCACAGATCGTTCTGGGACGCGATTCCCGCAGACTGCGTTCATAACTCCAGCGGCGGCCGCGACAACGACAAGTGGAGCTACACCAGGAACCGTTGCACGAACGACTCTTTGGGGATAGGCAAGCTCGAAAACGATGGCGCCTCAGAAACGGCTACCTGTAGAGTAGTCGACTTCGGCGAGCCCCAACTGGTTGAGAAATCGCACGTCATGCCTGTGTGCAGGGTGTGTCAAAAAGTGAGACCCCTAACTTTGGGGGCGCCGCTCTCGAGCTTGACTTCTCGTACCGGGCCCAAATTTGGACAGTACATACCTACTACAGGGCGTTTTTGACAACGTGCCTAAATTTCGGACCATTTCCTGCACAACGCCTCGTTCGTTCGTGCAACGGATCCCAGGGACACCCTGAAGCCTGGTCTGACCATGGCCCTGGCCTTCTTCTGTGTCTTCCTGTTCTTGTTCTGTCTCAACCTCTTCGTCTGCTGGCTATGGGACAGGAGGGAGAGACGTCTGGAGAGAAGGCTGGACATGGCGCTGGAGGTGGAGCTACAGAGACAAGCCATACGCGCGCAGTTGGTGAGTTCACGCGTGACTTTGTGTCATGCGTGAGCATCTTTGTGAGAGCAGCAACTACAGACTATGTAAGTTGTTTTAACAAACTTGTTCGCCCAACCAACTGGAGAACTGTTGGAGAACACTGCGCCCCCCTTTTCATTCCAGGGAGAGCATCAGTTGGAACTGGACGAATCAGTCGTCATCTAGACGCACCAGATATTGCGCCTACCCCGAAGACAACAACCTCATGAATAAGGCGAACATTTATTGGACCTACTGTGGAGCGAGACGAATGCTCGACTATGTACGTCGGTCGTCTACGAGCTCCAGAGTGTCTCTCGCAACTAGTGTATGTACATGCCCGCAATGCAAAAGTGTAATTGTACTGCTTGTGGGTGATTCTTGCTACATTCGAACCACGAATTGATATTGACAGTGCCTGTTCAATACTGCAACTGCACTATGGCAATGAGCATGGATGGCTCGTACGTATTAAAGTCAGTCCCTCAGTTGCACGCCACAGACCTCACTTCGCGACCAAGAACTCGTCGTGCTTTCGCGCAACCGTGTGCGCATGTCAGTCGGAGTCGCGAAGTGGCGCAAGGTGGTTGTTTTCGCCTCTGCTGAAGTAGGTACTTCTCCCCATTTGTGAGAGGAACTTTTCGCGGGACGCTCTCCACCCTTCCCCCTTCCCTTCTCTCGAGTTTGATGTGTAATGTCCAACGACACAAGACTGCCGAAACAGGAGCGCGAGACGTCTCCGCTTGTGAGTTGGTGGGTAGTGCGAAACAGGCAACTGGCGTCCAACTTCCTGGCCATCTTACAAACACCACTTGTGCGAGCAGTGCGCAAAATTTAGCAAACGACATGTGACTGTCACTCCTTACGTGCGGTACATAAGGTGTAGCTCCCCGCCTATACTAACAAGCCGGAGCTAGAGACACTTGTACATGTGGTACAGTGTACACATCTCATAAGTTGAAGCTGCTTTCTCCAGACTCAAATAAAAAGGTTGTTTAACGGCATAATTCAAAAGCGCCAAACTTGTCCAATCTAAGACGTCACCAATTAATTTGCACGGTGCCTGTTTTAATAACTGAAAAATTTCTGCTGTCGCATGAAAGAGCAGCACGCCGAGACCTTGCAAACAACGCGTCGATTGTCGCTCTACGGCGTATGACGAGTGAGTTAGAGCCGTTTTGTGTTTCTGGACAGTTGGGTTACTGTATCTCGCGTTTGCGACCAATGGGAGGATAAATGATCAGTGAGACGAGACCTATCCAATAAGCTCAAGGTTGTCTCTCTACGACGCAACACGAGCGAGTTAGAGCCGCTTTGCGTTTTGGACTTTTGGGTTACTGTAACTCTCACGCAAAATTTGAATTTTTATACTCCACAAAAAAGTGTGGAGTATATAGCGTTTGTGCGCGGAAGCAGAAAATTTCAACGGACGCAGCCAGGCACGGATCCAGGGCACTAGCGGGCCCAGGGGGGGGGGGGGGGGGGGGGGGGGCGGCGCCCCCCCCCCCCCATTGGGCCCGACCTTAGGGAAAATTTTCCTTGGGAAAGGCGCATATATGCAAAAATTTTCGCCTGCGGCGCAATTTTAAGTAAAATTCCCTATATTTGGCTTCAAAATCGGCAAAATTTCGCCTGCGGCGCTTATTTTTGACAGATTTTGGTACATTTTCGGCCAAAAAGCGCAAAATTTTCGCCTGCGGCGCTAGTGTTGGGCACGCACAATTTTCGCTTCTGGTAAGCCGAAACAGTCATTTTGAAGGCAAATTTTACAGTAAAACGGTAAGAAAATGCAAAAATTTGCGCCTGCGGCGCAATGAAAAAATAGTCGAAAAATTTCTGAAGTGGCGCCCCCCCCCCCCCATTCGAAAATCCTGGGCCCGCCACTGATCCCGGGGGGGGGGGGGCAGGGGGCCCGGGCCCCCCTAGTGCCCGGGCTGTAGTACTGGGCGGGCCCTTGAAAATTTAGTTGACCTATCGCACGCCGCACAACAAGGTAAGACGAGCGAGTTAGAGCCGTTTTGCGTTTTGACCTTCGGATTACTGTAGCACGCGCAATTCAAACTTTTGAATCTATACTTCTCTTAACGCAATGGTCAGTGTGTCGAAGCCTACTTAACGAACTCAAGATCGTCTCTCTGCGACGGAAGACGACCGAGTTAGAGAAGTTTTGCATTTTAAACCTTTGGGTTACTGTAGCTCCCGAAATTCAAACTTTCGAGTTTTGACCAATAGAAGAACAAATGATCAGTGAGTCGGGAGCTATCCAACCAACCCAAGATCGTCTCCCTACGACGCACGCTGAGCGAGTTAGAGTGATTTCTGCGTTAAAAACGCGAGAATATCGCGTTTCGTGGTGCGTGTTTGCGTAATTAAAAAAATTTTTAATGCCAAATGAAAGAACACGTCAAGAGCTTTCACCTGACGTGTCGATTGCCGCTCTACGGCGTAAGACGAGCGAGTTAGAGCCGTTTAGTGCTTTTGCACCCGTGTTACTGTGTTTCGCAATTTTTTAAATTTTTTAGTTTCGACCGATGGGAGAGCAAATGATCAGTGAGTCGAGAGCTATCCAATAAGCTCAAGATCGTCTCTCTGCGACGCAAGCTGAGCGAGTTAAAGCGATTTTAGCGTCAAAATGTCGAGAATGGCATTTTTCCGCGGTGCGCATTTGCGTGATCAAAAAATTTATTGCTGCCTCATGAAAGAGCACATCAAGAGCTTTCATCTGACGTGTCGATTGTCGCTCAACGACGTAAGACGAGCGAGCTAGAGCCGTTTCGCGTTTTGACCTTCGGCCTACTGTAACGCGCGCAATTCAAACTTTTGAATTTCGACTTCTCTTAGCGGAATGGTCAGTGAGTCGAGACCTATCCGTAGAGCCCAAGATCGTCTCTCCATGACTTTCCAACGCCGAGATCTGCGAGTACGTACGCACGCACACACGCGGGTTACTGTAACTCGCAAAATTCAAACTTTTAGTTTCGACCAATGGGAGAACAAATGATCAATGTCTACGACGCAAGTTGAGCGAGTTAGAACGATTTTAGCGTCAAAATGTCGAGAATTGCGTTTTCCGCGGTGCGTGTTTGCGTAATTGAAAGAACTTTTGCAGTCGCATGAAAGAACGCGTCGAGAGCTTTCACCTGACGCGTCGATTGCCGCTCTACGACGTAACGCGAGCGGGCTAGAGCCGTTTTGCGTTTTGACCTTCGGGGTGCTGTAGCGCGCGCAATTCAAACTTTTGAATTTCGAAACCCCTTAGCGGAATGATCAGTGAGTCGAGATCTATCCGTAGAGCTCAAGATCTCCGCTCTACGACTTTCCAACGCCGAGATCTGGGAGCGTTACGTACGGACGGACGGACGCACGCACGTACGCACGCACGCACGGCGCCGAGCTCTCGTAAGGTGTCGCCCGGCTGAGGCCGGGCGAAAAAAGCGACCTTGCGGTCCACGCAGACGGACAGACACGCACGCGCGCGGCTGCGGCGAAAAAACGACGACACATAGGGACGCGCCGCCATCTAAATTTGCTGCGTCTCTATCCTTATGTCGCCAAGCGCTACCAACGACTGTCGCGACCAAACGGCGACTCATGAGAGCGAGAGGGAACAGGTTTCCCGTTCTCGTGACGCTCGCGTGCGTCGCACCCAACTCTTCGAGGCGCCTAGCGGCCGCAACCGACTGACATTCACGCGTCCGCGCCAGTTAGTCGCGCGTCTCCCCTCGTCCGTTTGCCACGTCAGCGCGATGCATGAAGGCAGGCAGGCGAGTGCAAACGACTGGGCAGGCGCGAGAACGGTTTCTTTCCTCTCTCGCTCGCTCGCTCTCTCTTTCTCTCTCCTCTTCTCGTGTGCGCGGCCAGAAGGAAAGGCTGGTTGGTTATGGGGGCTGGCGCAGTCTCTCTGCTGGTTGTCTCTCCGCTGCGCGCCCGACTACTTACGCAGCGATTGACTTCTCCGCGCGCTGTTTCTGTCATCCCCTCCCGTGACGAGTCGCGCTCGCAAATAGGTGAACGCGCCTGAAATAGATTGTTTGGTTGGATGTGTCCTTTGCACTATCAGTGTTCACGAGTTTTGTCTGGTGCCCAAGTCTGGCCGGTATGTAGCGCCAGTTCTCACGTTGTGCAGCGCCTTGCTTGTGTGTGCGTATTGGCGCGTGGACCAAAGTACAACACAACCTCACCTCTGTTCGCGTGTGCTAATATCGTTTGTCAAGTGTAAACCATCAGGAGGTATTTCTACTTCACCAACTGCTAATTATAATTTTGCTTGTTTGTGCTTGTAGGTTGAGCTGCGTGTTTTCTCCATTGAAAATATTTGAAAATATTAGGAGGCCACGTAGTGGGCCTTCAAACGATGTGTTGGATGTCGCTGTATGACGTGAGACGAGCTCGTTCGGAACGTTTCAGCGCTAAAAATATCAAAACTTCAATTTTGTCTTTGCGTGTTTAGAATGGAACTATTATTTAGAGCCATTCCCGTACTAAAAGGTCGAAAATGTCCATTTTCGTGGTGCGTGTTTTACTGAACGAAATAATTTTGGCATCGCATGAAAGAGCACGTCGAAACATATTGAAAGGGCCCAGGATCGTCTCTCTATGACATACAACACGAGCGAGTTCGGGCCGTTTTTGCGTTCTTGGACCTTTGGTTTACTGTAACTCGCGAAATCCAAATTTTTCAGTCTCGACCCTGGTTGGGAAGAATGGTCAGTGAGTCGAGACCTGACCTATCAAAAGAGCCCAAGATCGTTTCTCTCTATGTCTTTCCAATGTCGAGATCTGAGAGCGTTCCGAACGGACGAACGCACGAACGCACGCACGAAGAGCTCTCATAGAGGTTCACCCGGTCGAGGCCGGACGAAAAGCGAGCTGCAACGAGCCGTTTTGGCACACACATTCGAAAATATCAGTGCATTGGTGCAGCACTCAAGAACTTAGCGGACGTCGATCTATGACGTAGGGCGAACGAGTAGGGCTGTTTAGGCAAGAATTTTTGACAGTATCGGTTCCTGTGCTGCGTGGTTCATCAATTGCAGAATTTGATTGACAGCGCTTGAAAGACCACGTAGAAAGCTTTCAACGATGTGTTGATGTCGCTCTGTGAGGTAAGGAGAACTCGTTAGGGGCGTTTCAGTGTTAAACTATTGGCAAGCTCCGGTAGTAAGAAGTTGAGTTTGTCTTCTGACTGACACTAAAGAGTTGCGATCTTTTTGCGGAGAGTGCGAAAACTCACCGCTTGTTCCACTTCACGAGCTCCCCTTCGCAAGTGGGTAGGGTATTGCATAGCAGTATTGATTTCGCCCGTGATTTATGTTTTCTTCCTCTTCTTCGCCTCTTCAAACTCCGCTGTTACGCTGTTAACTCTCCACGACCCACGTCGTAAGACGGAGTATCGTTGTTCTCGGTACGTCTTTTAGTAATTAGACCAGGCAAGTCGTCCGGGGGACGCAGTATACTCCACAAATTTGAACTCTTACGCACGGTGACTCCTCCTGTTGTGGCCTCCTGACACTCCCAATCGCAAAACTAATGCCGAATTCGTGATCTACATCCCAGAATACCCTAGAATCGACATACAACACCCCTAACTTCCTATGGACTCGCAGAACCAAAATTCTGCACTTGTGGTACGGTAGCATGCGAATTCGTCATAGGTATGGTTAAACATCATCTAAACGCTAAACGAATGCCAAATTCGCAATCAGCGCCCCCGAATACCCCGAAATCGAGTATAATGTTGCGAAAGTCGACCCGACACCCAATATTCAAACGGACGCGGGAGGGATACTGTAGCTCTGCAAATTTGCCAAAAACACTTTTCTGGACCAGATTTCAACGTAGAATCGTTTGAAACCACTTTTGGAACGATTCGGCGACGCATTCGAGCGCTCTAGGCGCCGAAACGCGAAAATCGCAATTTTCGACCCCAGAGTCAAAAAAGTCGCAGTGTAAGAAAGTTTTTTGTGTTTCGCCCGATTTTCTCCGTTCATGGCTCATTCGATAGAGGACATCTGGGAAGGAGCACCAAGAGTGGTCTCGCCGCTCTAGCTGCTACCTAGCTCGCACAGCAGCCAGTCAAAGTTGACCCGGGGCCGAAATTCGCGAATTTTTCAAATTTGGCGCCAAAATTGGTCCCGCAGCGATCCAATTCTTTTTTTTGCCAACTCGGCACTATCGAGTACTACAACATACCAAAAGATAGTATATACCATTATATGCAACTTTTTCGAGTTCTACCTTGTAGTATGCCTTTTTCAGTACTTTGAAAATTTAAATTTTTGAATTTCCCGCCAAGGGGGTCCCGCAGCGTGACCCCATATGTCGTGCAGGTTGCCCACCCACTAGGCCTACCCAACGCAAAAGACCGTTTGCAAATCGGCTGCTTCACGCGCGAACGCCGTTGACTCAAAGTTTCTGCGTTTCGCGCACAAACGCTATATACTCCACATTTTTTGTGGAGTATAAAAATCCATGTCGGAACGCAAAAGAGTATGTCGTGGGCCTTCGAATGACGTGCGAGTTTCGCTATAGTCGTAACACGGACAATGTTGAGCCATTCCAGCGCAAAACTCGAATATATAGTTTTCCGTGGTGCGTGTTTCAGTAATTGAAAAATGTTTGCTGTCACATGAAAGAGCACGTCGAAAGCTTTCATCTGACGTGTCGATTGCCGCTCTACGACGTAAGACGAGTGAGTTAGAGCCATTTTACGTGTTTGGACCTTGGGTCACTGTAACTCGCAAAATTCAAATTTCTAATCTCGACTTGAACTAGTGGAATTATCAGTGAGCCTACCCATAGAGCTCAAGATCGAGTCTCTACGACTTTCCAACGCCAAGATCAGAAAGCGTTACGCGCGCACGCACGGCCGCACGCACGCCGAGCTCTAGTAGGGTGTCGCCCGGCTGAGGCCGGGTGAAGAAACGTCGACTTCGTCTATGCGTTCTAAGAATTGAACAATATCGTTATTTCATCGGATGAAGGAGCCAGCCGAGAGCATTCTGTTAGGACGATTAGTGCGTTGCAATTTCGGCATCGCAAGCCCTTCCGGATACCTTGTCATTTGTCCTTTCCGCACTTCGATTTACTGTATGCGCGTCCCTACAGTCCGCCCGGAAAGCTGCATGTTCCGGAAAGCGCCGAGATCTGAGATTGTCACGAACGAGCGGACGGACGCACGCGCGCCGAAAATTCATATGGCTTCACCCGGCTGAGGCAGCACGAAGGTACAGAATCAAATTCAAACAAAAATCGAAACTGTTTTACGACCACATTCCTCAAACGGCAGCCTCTGGAGGTAGTGAAAACATTTGCGCAGCGCACGCATCTGGTTCCGACCTGTTGGTGCTTTAGTACGTTGGCGCTTAAGTACTGAAGATACCAAGATTTCTTAAGTACCAGATTTCTTAAGATTGCTTAAGTACCAGATTTCTCTTTAGGTTTCGCCCTTGGCATGACTAGAGTATTGTACGATTTCGCTGTACCAACTGGCTGCGTCACGCTTCGCCCATCCTGAAATCGTGTGTGGTGTAGTGCAGGCGCGCCGTTTCACGTCATGTGTGCGCGTAAACGTCGCTCTGTTGTCCTCTGCAAACTGCATTACATACACTGTATGTGCTAATTCAGAAAGAAAGCCTTAATCGACCATGCTAGCACGGGCGAATCAGCGGGAACCTTCCGTTCCTCGCGCTCGCAAGTCCATCAACAATGGTGTCTCGAGTGTGAGGCGCGTCCAGGTCCGCCCCTTCCTGCACCATCTCAGCTCCCAGGACGCTGACATGGCTACGGCAGCTGTGAGAACTCCTGCAGACCTGCAACCACTGCCTCTGCCCAAGGGCACAAGAGTCGACCAGCTCAAGGGCCAGCAGCGCCGTCGGCACAGCGCCCCAGTGGTCAAATCACTCTGCAAGATCCAGGCGGGCGCATCCCACCATGCCAGTTCCCCGCCCCCGCGTCGCGCCTGCACTCTGAAGCCAGAGAAGGAGCTGAAGTGGAGATTCCGCGAGCGCCATGTCAGTGGCTCCAGCAGTGGTTCGGACCAACGTAGAAGTAGTCATCCATCTATTGAGTCCGGCTTGGACGATTTCACGTCAGATCGACAAGGCGATCCACCTGAAGCTCAGAAGAAGACGACAGGACAAACCTCTGGAGGCGTGGAACTCATGGGGAAAAGCCTGGGCACCACAGTTAACGAAACTCTTTCCAAAGCCAACGCAAGTACCGGGCTCGTCACGGGCGGGGCCTGTGGAGAACCCCTTGTTTACAAGTTGCCAGGTGACATCGACGTTATACTCAAGCCGTGTTATGTCCTACTGGAGCGCTGCTCGCTTCTCCCTTCATCGTCACACTCGGAATCTGTTGGGCGCACGGAAGCGACACACGACGTCTTCACGACTGGCGACGACACAGAAGAAGAAAGCAGAAATGAAGAAAACAGAAGGATCCAGACAGAACTCGAGGAGTTGAGTCAACAAAGGGCAGCCGACTATTCCAATTTTGACTTTGATGCAGAAACTGAAGACGCTGCTTCTGGAGCGACCACTGCAACTCACCAGTGGAGTTCAACAGAGGGCTCAGCGTTGACTGTACGCCAGCGTGCGTCTCGCATCTCTGATGTCATAGAAGCTGTACGCCACAAGGTTTCGCCCGCTACAGGTGCAGAGGTTCACAACAATCCTTACAAGACAAAATCTCAAGACGACGATGGAGCGACAACGTCCGGCCAAAGCTGCTCGACATCTGTGGATGGAAGCGTTGCACTGCCTTCCAGCAGCCCTCTCAAGGAGCTGATTGCACGCAAGAAGCAGACGGTCGTCCAATCTTCGTCGAAGAATCGATCGTCGGAAGCCTTTCAGCCGTCTTCAACAGACTCAACTGGTATTGGGAGAAGTGTTACAGCGCCAGGAGCGTCAGAGACTGCAACTCCTAACCTGAAGCAGAAACCTGGGCAGCTTCAGCGACGTTCCATGACAAAGAAGGCAGTGGCGAGCCAGCAAGGATCTCGACGTAAGCCAATGGAAACGCAGAAGGATGGGACCATAGATTCAGAGCGCTCTCTAGCAGGCTCGCCCACTCAAAAGGCCCAACGTCAGACGAAATACTGCGGGAGTCCTGGTAAACTCGGCTCGACCGGGGTCAAGAAGGCAACAAACACTGTGACAGTGGCTCGTGAAACAATGCGTCGTTTGCCATCTCTGCCAAACCAGTCCGAGCGAGCGGCCGCCAGTGGGAACTTCAAAGGCGCAGGCGCCACGCTGGAATATCAACCAGAGACAGAGTCGGCGGCTGAACTAACGAGCCAGTCTTCCAGCGCCGCTGCAGTGCGCACAATGGATAGCTGCGGCTCCACGGACGCAGATGATATAGTCGTGCTAGGAGAACCCGAAAGTACAGCGGCGACCGCTACACGTCGGATGAGGCCCAAACCTATGCGACTGATCTACTGCTCGCCGGACGAATCTCGCAGTCGGGAGGCCGTCAGTGTCACCGTTAGAGAGACGCCCGTCGCCAGAGTGGAGCGAACGTTTAGGGTCCCTCCAAAGAGGGTCACAGCGAAGATTCGCTTGACCGTCCCAATTGCGATACAGCCCCTGGCTATGGACAGAGAAGGGCCGTTGACACAAGAAAATGTCAGTGAAGAAAGGGCTCCTTTGTTGTTCCCCAATTCAAGCAGAACGGATGATGACGTCTCTCCACAAAGGGCCGCAGATGTCGCCGCCATCGTCGGTAACAGCGGATGGCAACAGGACGGGGAACCATCAACTTCCGATGGGGCGACAACAGCTGCGACTGATGTTCACTCCCCGGAAAATGGGTTCTTGCGCCCCGAAGAAACAACAAACGTCAACACTGTCCCGGAGGAACAGCCTCTAATAATTGGACTGGGAGGGAGAGACGACGCCGCAGGATTCCCTCCTGCTAATGACGTCCCCTCGCTGCCAGCGACAGAAGCGGCACCTCCAAACGAGGTTCGTTCATGCACATGTCAGTGAAAGAGTCGTTTTTGGCACTCCGCTTTGCAAAAGCAGGAGTGCTATAGGGGGCGTCGGATTGAACAGAATCATCTTACCAAGCTTTCTCGCGCTACACTAATCGGATCGCCAAGCGGTTTTTAGCACTCCGACCCCAAAAGGGGCGGAGTGCTATAGTGGAGCTGCTCCCGATCAAAATTTTTGCCACTCACTTTCGTGCCTCATTTCTCATCCGATTTGGACGGGGTTTTTTTTAATCGATAGCTCTCGAGGGATAGTAGGGGTGCTCGGGCCTTCGTTTTTTTCGCGTGGTGGAAAAATTTTGAGAAAAATTCAAAAATTTGAATTTTTACTTACTGGGAGGGTGTTCACCCAGCTGGAATTTCTGGAATAGTGGGCCGATTTTGACGCCCTTTGGATATGTTATAGCCCTCGACGAGACGAAGAGGGGAAAAAAAATCCCGAGCCAATCGGCCGACGCGTTCTCGGGTTACGGTAGCCGAAAGCGGTTTTTTGACAAAAATTTGCCTTTAAAAAATCCTAGTAAATCAGGGAGTTGTTGGATCGGGCCAGATATCTCAAATCGGCAAGATTATCATGTTCTCTTTCGTTTAAGACCAAAATCGCCGAAATCCGCCGAGGAAATCGTGAGTTCTGTGGTTGCAAGTGGTCGCCGTCGGAGACCGAAAATGCCGATTTTCGACTTTCGGCCGTTTTAGCGCTCGATTGCGATGATTTGTGGCCAAATGGACTGCACCACGCGATTCCCCGTTGAAAACTGATCCGGAGCCGATTTTCAAAAATATTTTTTCGGCTACCGTACCCCGGCCGCGTCCAAAATTCGAATTTCCACCCGGGTGGTCAAAATCAATGTTGGAGTCGATCCCGGTGCTTTCGAGGTCGCTGATGCCGAATCTGGCGTTATTTTGGCGTTTCGGATCAAGATTGGCGAGTTTTTGCCGATTTTCGACCTACCGAAGCCCTACCTCGAAGAAACTGAAAGCGAGGTGATTGAACGTTTGTAATGCCGATTCTAGGGTATTTCGCGACGAGGAACGCGAATTTGCTATTGGTTTCTCCATTCTGTGTCGATTTTGCCTTCAAACAGCCACTTTCCTAATACCGACATTCAAATTTGAATGCAACTTTTACCGTACTCTCCTCAAACTATGTTGTAACTCAAATTGGCGCGCGCATTCAAACTTCACAATTGAAGGAAATGCAGTGCGAAAAGACGGCGTGGTAAAGTAAGCATTTGCGCATGAATTGTCTATTATCCCGTCCAAAATGGCAAGGCGAGTCTGCGATTGGCGCAGCCCCGAATCTTAGCTGCCGGCTACTTGTTGAATCGAAGCGAAATGGCGCATTTTGGGCTCAATTCGGCCTGGTCTACAGGATTTCGGTGGAGTTCTGCTGCGCGCCGGCCGGTCCTTGTGGGTGGAGGGAATTGCGTACTCTGAAACTCGCGCGCCGGCGGAATTTGTGGAGACTCTTTGGGCGGAAATCGGCCTTATTTCTCATGATAAGTGAGTGGCGGCCTGCTTTCTCCCGTTCTGGTCGGAGTGCTTCACTGCAGGTTCTCCTGCACGTTTCCCTTGTTTGCGTTAGATAGGTTGAGTCGACGCGCAGCCTGGACAAGAAACTAGAAAATTCCGGTGGTGGAAGAATTTTGCGAAAATTTGAAAATTCAAATTTTTGCTAAGTAAAAAAAAAACAATAGCCCATAACTGTCGCAAAAGTGGTCCGATTTTAGTGATTTTTGGATATGTTGTAGACCCTTGGATGCTCTTCAGAGCAAAACCGGAACGGGCTCCCTAGGTGGTCCGACGCGGGAGTACGGTAGGAAATTCGAAATTTTGAATTTTTTTCCAACCTTTAAAAAATCATAACTCGAGTTTGCGACGGTGGATCCTCGCCAAGTTTTAACTTGTCCGAGAACATTATATTCCCTTTCGTTTGGGACCATAACCGCTGAAATTGCTTGTGCCGTTCTTCAGATACGCGGTGCCAAAAGTGTCGGGTCTCAAGCGGAAACTTCGGATTTTCGACTTTGGGTGGAGATTTGGCCTGGAAAGCGTGCCTTTAGCGGTAAATTGACAATCGCAACGTGTTCTACGTCAAAAGTTGGTCTAGACAAAGTGCCTTGACTACTTTGAGCTGCCGTACCCCGGCCGTGCCGAATTTTTGAATCCCGGGGTCAAATTTTCGAAATTGAGTTAAAAGTTGTTTCGGGGGTTTTTGACAACACTGAACACGAATCCGGTGTTTGTTTTGCGATTTTGGAAGTCGTTGCGCTGATTTCGGCGCCGGGCCGACCAAAAATTGGGTCCCAGGGTCGAATTTTCAAAACTGAGTTGACAGCTGTTTCTGGGGTATTCGGCAGTGCTGACCGCGAATCCAGCGTTTATTTTTCGATTTGAGTTTTATTTAGCCTGCTTTGGGCGTCAGAACACGCCCCAGACATGCCCAAACTTGACCGAACATGTTCAAACTTGTACACATATGTCCAAACATGTTCAATCTTGTCCAAGCACGTTCAAACACGTCCGAACTTGTTCGAACATTGTCGGCGACACTGAACACGAGTCTGGCGTTTCCGTGAAGGATTATTCCCGAGTGGTGAGACGCGAACAGTCTGATTTGCTTCGAAACAAGCGGAGTGCCACCCTGAAGGTCCCCTTCAGCGTTCAACTAGTCGATCCCTCTCCTCTCTTCTCATCTTTGCGCTGCTCCAATTTCATCCAAGTTCCCATTCTCGTTTGGCGCGCGGCTGGCTTTAATGAGCAACGTACACCCGCAGACGAAACCGGAGCTGGCGCGAAAACACTGCCTCCGCCTCTCTCGTTAACTAAGCGAATTGAAACCTCTCCCTCTGTCACCCCCCCCCCCCTCCCCCCCTCCCGCCCTCATTAAAGTTCTCCCGCCGCGAGGCAAACAAGCCCGCCCATTACCGCGGCTCCCTTGGGAGCCAATTTAAATTGGGAAGACGCGACGACGCGTCTTTTGCCGTGAAGGCGACGACGACGACGACGACAGCCACGGTCCACTTGGCGGTTCCTGTAACGCGTCTGGAGAGGCCTTGTGGAAGGGAGGGCCGTTCGAGCGCGCCGCCGCCCGCGAAGTCGATAACGACACCGACGACTAGTGGAGATTGTGGATCGGCGACGACGACTCGACCCGCCTCCGCGAATGAAAGCCAAGGTACGGTATGTGTTGGCTGGAGGTGCAGGAATGTTCGTGTTGATACCGTAGTTTGACCCCACTCGAATGTTTTGGCATGCTTTGGAATTTTAACCCCTGGAGTGGAGGGTGAGTGGGGCCGGGGAGGGGGGGGGGGGGGGGTGGTAAAAGGAACAAAATTAATCGCCAAAGACTTTCAAAACGTGCCCAATTTTCTTGAAATTTGTTATATCGTTCATAAATTCATTAAACTGGACTTGGTTGTCGCAAGCGAAAGTCTGAGCTTATTGATCGCCACCAACAACGTATTTTGCTCTATTTGACGCCGCAGGCGAAGTCTGTTGCAGTTCTGTGGGAGGTGACCCACAGTTGTCAGTAAACTGCACAATATTGTCAACAATTCAATAGACAGCATGCATTGTAGACAATGACTGATTAGCTGACTAACAATGGCTAATTTACTGCTATGTAGGTACCTACAGTAGGTTGACTGGTGAGCG
>JASAMZ010014332.1:0-12500 GCA_030248115.1 Linhomoeus sp. GSCO2_2 | reverse complement strand
AAGCTACGGAGGTGTAAGAGCTACGATCGATACGTTCGCAAAGAGAGAGAGAGGGCGAGATTTCCGCTGCGCATAGAGTAGGCGTTGCAAAAAATGTC
Organism: Linhomoeus sp. GSCO2_2; assembly: GCA_030248115.1. Lineage (NCBI taxonomy): Eukaryota > Metazoa > Nematoda > Chromadorea > Monhysterida > Linhomoeidae > Linhomoeus > Linhomoeus sp. GSCO2_2. The sequence continues at coordinate 12,402 of JASAMZ010014332.1, read as the reverse complement.
TGGCCCAAAGCCGCTCGCAAATTGAGTCAGCTGAATTTCCCCTGAGGTTAGCTTCCCTTTAGCAACAGCTACATATGTAGGAGACAATGCCATTCGGCAAGCTGCTAAGCTGCGTCGTCGTCAATCGTAATAGACTTAAGCTGGCGACGTAATAATGTGAACACACGACAGCAATTTTTCACCTTGTCTGTCTTCTGCACTTCGAGCTCTGGTAGACTTTTGGTAATTCTCGTCGGCGCCACGCAGCTGTCGCGCAAAAGTGCCTCGCCTGAATGGAGAATTTGCATGTGCATTTGGCAATTTGGTTGAATATTCCACTCGATCAAATTGCCGGGATGCCGACTTGCGTCCAGTGCAGAGCCTCCAGTTTTCCGACGAATTGCGTATATTCTGGGCACTAAAATTCTTGAGTGTTCAAATTGCGTCATATTCGGACTAGGTACATACAAATCTACTGTAAATGCTCCAATGAGCCCCCCCCCCCGCCCTCCACACCTACCCCCCCCCCCCCCCCCCATTTCTAGCGTGACGTAGAACTTGGAGAATCGGCTGGGGTTATTGGCGTACAACGATAATTAAGCGTAATCAAATTTTGTCGTATTAAAATCAATACTAAATTCGATTCAATTAAACTATCGGTACTCTACCCAGCTTTCTCTAGAGCTTCTTCAATCAAGCCCTCAATAGACGTCGCTTGTTGGGCGACAGGCCACCTGCAAACCATTCGAACGGCCGAGACGTTTGTTGGCCACTGGAACATTTCTCGCAAATACTTTTAAATAGTTTTGTGCCACATTTGCGTGAAATTACAGCACTAATAGCTCTGGTGATTTCCTCATCTCTGACACCGGAATAGCCGGTTCTAAAAGCGGTTTTCCTAGTGTAGAATCCAGGAAACTCGTCAGAGTCGCCGAATACCACAACCGGCACACCTCGTCGGAAACTTTGAGAGGCTTCGATGTCAGATTTCTCAAATTGTTGTATGCCGATGCCAAGATTTTTGGACTTTCAGAACGTTTGTTGAAGCAGGGGTGACCATAGAAACTGATTTAGTTTCAGTTTCAGTTTCAGTATCAGTACCAGTTTTCTTTCTAGTTTCAGTTTCAGTTTCAGTTTCAGTAAAGAATTTTCTTGAGTTTCAGTTTCAGTTACTGAAACTGAGTTTCAGTAATAAGTACGCTGTTCGCGGCTGTAAAGCGCACGTGCAATCTCACATGGATGCGTTGCTGCGTTGCTGATTACCATACATAAGGTGCATTCAAAGTGTTTTCGTCATTGTCAATCAAGCAAAGTGCCGAATCAACCTATGATGAACCAAACATACGCCTCAAACACTGAAACTGAAACTGAAACAGTAGTGCGCACTGAAACTAGTTTCAGTATTGCACTAATACTGATTCCCTTTGTGGAGTTTCAGTTTCAGTTTCAGTTTCAATATGGCTGACCGTTTTAGTTTCAGTTTCAGTTTCAGTATATTTATAGAAACTGAAACTGAAACTAGTTTCAGTTTCTATGGTCACCCCTGTGTTGAAGTAGGTCGATAAATCAGTCCCATTTTGTGACGTTGTGTAGACGCTCATTTGTAGCATTGTTGCGAGGCGGGCTATATAATACCTCAACACCCGCCCTGTGTAAACAAGGCAACAGACAACATTGCGCAACTGTGTATCACGTCACTGCCTTGTGATATAACGACACAATGACACAATTTGCGGTCTAACTACACAATAGCAACACAATACGACCGGGAGCAGTGGCTTCGGAACTGCATTATATAGCCAATTCGTTCACAACCGACCATAGGATGAGCCTTCTTCTACAACTGAGCCTCTTCCTCTCTCCTATTGTCGAGTGGTCGTCCCTTCTGGGGTTCGTCCTTCTTCTGCCCTTCGACGGGGTGGCGCGGCGTGAACAACCTGCCCTTTCCTTGGGTGGTGGACTGCGCCGCCTGGCGATTCTTCCTCTTGAACATGGCGGCCACACGGCCTCTGACGAGACTGCTGAAGAGCAGCAGTAGGAGTCCGTTGGTGACGCTGTTGTGGAGCACCAGCAGATTCCACGTGTACACCTGCCACTTGGTGTGAAAGTAGCCTGTGGCGATGTAGATATTGACGATGATGAACAGGACGTTGTTTGACAGGCTGATGACCAGCAGACGACGCTGCAGCTGCCCTCCAGAGCTGTTGGGGTGACTGAGGGGGCGGTGCTGCGTGCATACTGTAACGTCAACTCCACATGGGTGCCGCGAAGTAAACCCTCCTGAGAACTAATCCACTTCACATCCTCCCCCCCCCCCTCCTCGCCCTCAAGTGAGAGAACTCATTGGAGCTGAACGGAAAGTTGAAAACTACCCTATCATAAGACAAGGATTACAGATAGACCTTTCCGATTGCAGCAGAATTGGAAGTTCACTCGTTTAATGACGAACTCTCGTGAGAATAATGTGGGTTTTGCCAATGTTTACTTAAAGCTGAACGGCGACACCGCCCTTTTGCTAGTCGCTCTCTTTCCCTTGGACATGGCCTCTCCCGTCCGTTTCCAGAGATCTCTCTTGACCAGGACGTGACACATGAGAACGATGTAGACTGGCGCTGAAAGGACCACCCCTGAAGCATGGACGACCATCCACATCTTCCAGATGCCGCTCTCCAGATAGGCCGTCAGGTTGCTCGGAGCGAAACCCAACAGTTCTGGCTGGGGGGCCCTTTGCAGCAGCACGGCTGTTTCGTTCCTTGACTGCCCATGAGTTGAGGCTTTTGGCATGTGGACGGCTCAGACTGTTCAACTTGCACCGTCCCTGAGGAAATCCAAAACTACAGTAGCGCAAACTGCGAACTCAGCTGAGACATTCTTTGTCGCCCATTGCACGTACTGTATTGTATGTATGTTGGTACTTCAATGGTTTCGCTAGTGTCTGTCTGCGTTCTGTGTATGCATGTTCACTGGCACCGTATGTATTTGGTCTGCCGCCAAGCACTGTCAAACACAAAACAGCCCTCTGTTGCTGCAAGGCCCCTGGTAGGTGGCGAAAGCTTCCTCTGGGTAGAACGAGTGAGTGCCCACAATGACCAGAATACAGAATATCCACGTGCCCCAACATAGGGCCAGCGTTGTCTTTCGGTTGAAAATGGCCCCGAACCGTTTGTAGTGAACGATGGCGCAGTACCGATTGATGGCTATTAGTCCGTAGTGAAAAATCACTGGCGCCCAGGCCACACCCATGAAGCTCGAGAATAAGATCTGCATTGCGCAGAGTAATAATGTTGGTTCAGATCATACCGTAAACCGTCCTGAATTACATAGCGTCCACTCATCCCCTCTATTAGTCCCCCCCACCCCCACCCGCCTCCGCCCTCAGGGAGCTTATTGCAAGGTCGACTTGACGGTAAGCAAGTCAAAGGCGAGGCGTGGACTTGTCCCTGGTACGGAATCGAAAGTGAGCTTTGCTACCCTCTGGCCTCTGCTCACCAGAGTGCGTTGGCTATTCTGGCCGAGAGATATTCCGTGAAGCGGAAGTGGTCTTTTCCCACGATGCTGACGCCCAGCAGGAGGTACTGGACGAAGAAGACGAAGTCGGCCAGTGTCGAGCTCAGAAGCACGTAGAAGGTGGGCTGTCCCTCGTCCCCCAGCCCCTTGAGAGCCTTCATGACGGGCAGGTAGAACAGCATGTAGAGACACGTGAGGAACAGGAGGAAGCAGCCGGCCAGTTGGTCGCCATATTGCTCAAAGAATCGACTCATCTTCTCCGCTCGCTTGGCTACGGTGTAGACAGTCGCGTCTCAACCGCTGATTCAACGCTGGCTAATATGTGGTAATTAGGCGCCTACTCAGAGAGTTTTGCCTGGTTGAATGTGATCATATCACTGACAAAAGGCCAGCATTGACGTCTGTCGTCAAGGGTGAGTCCATTTTGCGGAGGGGCTCAGGAAGTTTCTAGAGCTCAATGTATTGTTCGAGGACCCTCTAATGACTCCAACGCATCTAGAAGCCGCTTGCCGACACCGAGAAGCCAAAGTGATACACTAGCTAGCAAGTATATTTTATGAGTGTTGCACGAGAGGTGTGCCTAACTGTCTCTTTCTGAACCAGGGGCCACATCAAGTATTGACTCGTCGACTCCTCCCACCCCCCCCCCCCCCCCTCAACTTTTGGCTTCGCTACACTGTGCTACCTGTTGAATAAGTAATCTGCCTAGACAACAGGAACTGAGTGAGTAGGTATACACTTTCGCACGGACCTGAGTAAGTAGAAACTTTTCCACAATCAAGCCCATGTGCTTAACTTCGGCTTTGAGGGTTTCCCCAAATCACTGCGTATAGACTTCAATGTAGAACAAAACCGAAATTGAATCATTTCAGCCACTTTTGCGTCACCAATCCCTTAACAGCCAACATTGATCAGCAAGCGAGAAGCCACGAACGCGTGAAGGATTCCATCACCTGGGCCTCTTTCTCTGTCTCTCTCCTAGGTAGTGTCGAGTTCTACAGGGTGGCCCAAAAAAAAATATGACCCCTAAATTTGGTGGCCGTTACTCTTAAACGTGGCTGTATAAATTAAACCCAAATTTGGGCACGACATACATCAGACTGTTTTCGGCCAGCTGCCAAAATTTCAGACCACTTGATGCAACGAACGGAATATTGAGTCACTTGGCGAAACGGCGTGCCGAAAATTGTGTGCAGTGGCTTTTCAATGGGAGGACGAAGAGGCCGACACCAACGTCGACAGTCCTCCTCCTGAGCGTCTTCCATTGGAAAGCCGCTGTACCCGATTTTCAGCATGACGTTGCGCCAAGTCGCTACGACCTCCGTAGCCTGAGCTACAAAGTTTCAAAGTTGTCCTGATTCACCAAATATCCTGTAAATCTGAAAAAGTTCGGACACGAAACCAGGCAAGTCGTCCGGGGGACGCAGTATACTCCACAAATTTGGACCCCTACGCACAGTGACTCCTTTCCTGTTGTGGCCTCCTGACACTCCCAATCGCAAAACTAATGCCGAATTCGTGATCAACATCCCAAAGTACCCCAGAATCGACATACAACACCCCTAACTTCCTATGGACTCGCAGAACCAAAATTCAGCACTTGGGGTACGGTAGCATGCGAATTCGTCCTAGGTAAGCCTAAACATTATCTAAACGCTAAACGAATGCCAAATTCGTAATCAGCGGCTCCGAAAACCCCGAAAGCGAGTATAATATCGCGAAAGTCTACCTGACACCCAGTATTCAAATAGACGCGGCAAGGTTACTGTAGCTCTGCAAATTTGCCAAAAACACTTTTCTGGACCAGATTTCAACGTAGAATCGTTTGAAACCACTTTTGAACCGATTCGGCAACGCATTCGAGCGCTACAGACGCTGAAATGCGAAAAGCGCAATTTTCGACCCTGGAGTCAAAAAAGTTCCACCAAGATAACTTTTTTGTGTCTCAACCGATTTTTTCCGTTCATGGCTCATTCGATAGAGGACATCTGGGAAGGAGCATCAAAAGCGGTCTCGCGGCTCTAGCTGCTACCTATCGCGCACAGCAAACCGTCAAAGTCGTAAAATGGAGAAAAATCGCGAATTATTCAAATTTGGCGCCAAAATGGGTCCCGCAGCGATCCAATTCTTTTTTCCGTGTTCGGCACTATCGGGTACTACAACATATCAAAAGATAGTATATACCATTATATGCAACTTTTTCGAGTTCTACCTTGCCTAATACATTTTTCAGTACTTTGAAAATTTAAATTTTTGAATTTCCCGCCAAAGGGGTCCCGCAGCGTGATCCCGTTTGGTGTGCACCCTGCCCACTTACTAGGCCTACCCAACGCAAAAGACCGTTTGGAAATCGGCCACTTCACGCGCGAACGCCGTTGACTGTAATTTTCTGCGTTTCGCGCCCAATCGCTATATACTCCACACTTTTTTTCGCCGCGCCTCAGCGCGGCGAGGTGTATATATACGGATGACAATGTGTGTGTGTCTGTGTGTGTGTGTGTGTGTCTGTTCGTCGCACCGAAGTAAAACATATGGCATATGTGGTTAAGTAGAGTCGAGGTCGCTGAGCACGGATCCGATGTCCGTTTCTGTTGCTAGTTTCACATTTTCGAGATATTTACAAATAAAATATGAAAATGCCGAAAATCGACTTTTTCACCTGATGAGTTAGCGGCGAAGTTTCTTCAGAAATGGCAAGGGCATAGACCGCAGACAATTTGTAACACAACAGAATATTTTTGCAAATGTGGAATTTGATAGAAATACATAATTAGTTGTCAAAATTTCCTAGATTGACAAAAATGGAACTTCGTTTATTGACTAATGTGAATGCGGCAATGGAAAGGCCGTATGCCAATAAGAATTTGTGACATAGCTTTACAGTTGTAATAAATTGCAATGTCGAGATATTTAGAATTAAAATTAAAAAATCTCAAAATCGACATTTTCGTCTGAGGGGCTAGCGGCAAAATTTCTTCAGAAATGGAAAGAGCAAAGGCAGCTTATAATTTGTAGCACAAAAGAAAATTTTTGCAAATATGAAATTTGATAGAAATACGCGACCATTTGTCAAAATTTATTAAAATGACAAAAATAGAACATCATTTATTGACGAATTTGAACGCAGAAATGCTAAGACTGTATGCCAATAATAATGTGTGACATAGTTTTACACTTTCAATAAATTGCAATTCTGATATATTTAGAATTAAAATTAAAAAAATTTCAAAAATCGACATTTTCGTCTAAGCCAAAACAGCTGTTTGCTGAGGAATGTGTACACGGAATCAGACATGCCGTACGCCAAAAGGAACTCGCTATGACGAACAACTGCGCCAAACTTTTGGCAAGTTTTTTTGTTCGATGTGACGTTTTCACACAGGTGGGAAACATCAGATAAACGGCGTCGTATCATGCCGATAACATGTAGCGAACGCGGCGATATCACTGAGCTTCAGATCAGCTGTACAGACAACCGTATCGTGGGGACAGCTGCACTTGCTATTACGGTACACGTTCTCAAGGTACCTTCTCCAGATGCGGCCAACGACGTGTACAAAGTTCTCTATACTGTTCACCAAAATTTGACAGACACAAAGCATGGGTTGAACTTTTTACACACACAGCTTGTTCGCCGCGCCTCAGCGCGGCGAGGTGTATATATACGGATGACAATGTGTGTGTGTGTGTCTGTGTGTCTGTGTGTCTGTGTGTGTTTCCGTCGCACCGAAGTAAAGTCAGTGACATATGCGGTCAAGTAGAGTCGATGTCGCTGAGTACGGATCCGATGTCCGTTTCTGTTGCTAATTTCACATTTTCGAGATATTCGCAATTAAAATTCGAAAATGTCGAAAATCGACTTTTTCGTCTGATGCGCTAGCCGCGAAATTTCTTCAGAAATGGAAGGGGCATGGACCGCGGATAACTTGTAACACAAAAGAAATTTTTTGCAAATGTGGAATTTAATAGAAATACGCGATTATTTGTCAAAATTGCATAAATTGACTAAAATACAACATCATTTATTGTCGAATGTGAATGCAGAAATGGAAAGGTCGTATGCCAATAAGGTTTTGTGACATAGTTTTGCAGCTTTTGAAAATTACAATTTCGAGATATTTACAATCAAAATACGGAAATGTCAAAAATCGACTTTTTCACCTGATGATATAGCGGCGAAATTTCTTCAGAAATAGAAAGAGTATAGACTGCGGATAATTTGTAATGCAAGAGAATTTTTTTGCAAATATGGAATTTAATAGAAATGCGTGATTATTTTTCAAAATTCCACAAATCAACAAAATAGAACATCGTTTTGTGACGAATTTGAACGCAGAAATGGTAAGGCCGTATGCCAATAAGAATTTGTGACATAGTTTTGCAGTTTTAATAAATTCCAATTTTGAGATATTTAGAATTAAAATTTAGAAAAATGTCAAAATTGAGCTTTTCGTCTGATAGCCAGAAAATCTGTTTATTGATGAATGTGCACTCGGAAATAGAAATGCGTACGCTGAACACGGGAATTCGCTCGCACCAAACTTTTGGCAAGTTTTTTTGTTGGATGTGACGTTTTCACACAGGTAGGAAACACCAGATAAACGGCGTCGTATCATGCCGATAACATATAGCGAACGCGGCGATATCACTGAGCTTCAGATCAGCTGTACAGACAACCGTATCGTGGGGATAGCTGCACTTGGCATTAAGGTTCACATTCTCAAGACACTTTCTCCAGATGCGGCTAACGATGTGTACAAAGTTCACTATACTGTTCACCAACATTTGACAGACACAAAGTATAGGTTGAACTTTTTACACACACAGCTTGTTTCGCCCGGCCTCAGCCGGGCGAACCCCTACGAGAGCTTATCGTCCGTGCGTTCGTGTGTCCGTTCGTTCGTTACGCTCTCATATCTCGGCGTTGGAACGTCGTAGGAAGGCGATCTTGGGCTTTATGGATAGGTCTCGACTCACTGGTAATGTCGCTAAGAGACTTCGAAATTCAAAACTTTGAATTGCGCGCGCTGCAGTAACCCGAAGGTCTAAAAGGAAAACGGCTCTAACTCGCTCGTCTTACGTCGTAGAGCGGCGTGCGATAGGTCAACTAAAAGGTCTCGACGTGCGCTTTCGTTTGGCATTAAAACTTTTGTTAATTACGCAAACACGCATTACGAAAAACGCCATTCTCGCGTTTTTAACGCAGAAATCGCTCTAACTCGCTCAGCGTGCGTCATACGGAGACGATCTTGGGTTGGTTGGATAGCTCTCGACTCATTGATTATTTGTTCTTCTATTGGTCGAAACTCAAAAGTTTGAATTGCGCGAGCTACAGTAACCCAAAGGTTTAAAACGCAAAACTTATCTAACTCGCCCGTCTTCCGTCATAGAGAGACGATCTTGAGTTCGTTGAATAGGTTTCTATAATAGGTCACTGATAATTCCGTTAAGAGCAGTTGAAATTCAAAGGTTTGAATTGCGCGCGCTACAGTAACCCGAATGTCTAAAAGCAAAACGGCTCTAACACGCTCGTCTTACGTTGTAGAGCGGCGTGCGATAGGTCAACTAAAAGGTCTCGACGTGCTATTTCACTTGGCTTAGAAATTTTGTTAATTACGCAAACACGCACCACGAAAAACGACATTCTCGCGTTTTTAGCATAGAAATTGCTCTAACCCGCTCAGCGTGCGTCGTACGGAGACGATCTTGGGTTGGTTGGATAGCTCTCGACTCACTGATCATTTGTTCTTCTAGTGGTCGAAACTCAAAAGTTTGAATATCGCAAGCTACAGTAACCCAAAGGTCCAAACAGCAAATGGGCCCTAACTCGCTCGTCTTACGTTGTAGAGCGTCAATCGTTCGACCGTTCGAAAGCTTACGTTGAGGCAGTTGTTGAACGGTCATTCCTAAAGAAATACTTTTGCTTTTTTAACCCTTGTATTACGAACAACTTTGTCTGCTAAAAAAATTAATCCCGGGCGATCCCAATGTTGCCCTGCAACAACCGCTCAGAAATGCGTGTGTCTTGCTCAAAAAATTAATCCCGGGCGATCCCAATGTTGCCCTGCAAGAACCTCTCAGAAAGGAGCGTGTCAGAAGTAGCGCATGAATAGTGGACTCCGGGCGGGCGCGCCCCATATCGGAAAGGCTTCGAAATACTTTACAAAAGTATCCACTCTTTTACTCTTCCACTTTAAAACACTCACAAACCACTCTGTATTAATAAAACAACTCAACTTTTTTTAAAACAGCTTGATTGTGGAGTATAAAAAGTTCGGACAATTCATTCGGACAGTGCCACTTTGTAATTTTTTTCGCCGCGCCTCAGCGCGGCGAGGTGTATATATACGGATGACAATGTGTGTGTGTGTGTGTGTGTGTCTGTCTGTGTTTCCGTCGCACCGAAGTAAAGTCAGTGACATATGTGGTCAAGTAGAGCCGATGTCGCTGAGTACGGATCCGATGTCCGTTTCTGTTGCTAGTTTTGCATTTTCGAGATATTCGCAATTAAAATTCGAGAATGTCGAAAATCGACTTCTTCGTATGTTGCGCTAGCCGCGAAATTTCTTCAGAAATGGAAGGAGCATGGACCGCGGATAATTTGTAACACAATAGAAATAGTTTGCAAACGTGGAATTTAATAGAAATACGCGATTATTTGTCAAAATTGCATAAATTGACTTAAAACCAACATCATTTATTGACGAATGTGAATGCAGAAATGGAAAGGTCGTATGCCAATAAGGATTTGCGACATAGTTTTGCAGTTTTTAAAAATTGCAATTTCGAGATATTTTCAATCAAAATATAGAAATGTCAAAAATCGACTTTTTCACCTGATGATATTGCGGCGAAATTTCTTCAGAAATGGAAAGAGTATAGACTGCGGATAATTTGTAGCGCAAGAGAATTTTTTTGCAAATATTGAATTTAGTAGAAATACGCGATTATTTGTCAAAATTGCATAGATTGACTAAAATACAGCGTCATTTATTGACGAATGTGAATGCAGAAATGGAAAGGCCGTATGCCAATAAGAATTTATGTCATAGTTTTACAGTTTTAACAAATTCCAATTTTGAGATATTTAGAATTAAAATTTAAAAATATGTCAAAATCGAGATTTTTGTCTGATGGCCAGAACAGCTGTTTATTGACTGTTCATTGAATACGTTTATTGAATGTGCACTCGGAAACAGAAATGCGTACGCTGAACACAGGAATTCGCTCGCACCAAACTTTTGGCAAGTTTTTTTGTTGGATGTGACGTTTTCACACAGGTAGGAAACATCAGATAAACGGCGTCGTATCATGCCGATAACATATAGCGAACGCGGCGATATCACTGAGCTTCAGATCAGCTGTACAGACAACCGTATCGTGGGGATAGCTGCACTTGGCATTAAGGTACACATTCTCAAGATACTTTCTCCAGATGCGGCTAACGATGTGTACAAAGTTCACTATACTGTTCACCAAAATTTGACAGACACAAAGTATAGGTTGAACTTTTTACACACACAGCTTGTTTCGCTCGGCCTCAGCCGAGCGAACCCTATCAAGAGCTCGGCGTGCGTACGCACGTACGTGCGTGCGTACGTACGTCACGCTCGCTTCGGGCTTAATAACTCGCTCGTCTGACGTCGTAGGGTGGAGTTTGAGACATCGTCGAGTAGCCTGAGGACTCCTCTCGCCACCTGAGTGTTCAAAACTGAAATAAGTTTTGAAACTCGCGCGCTACAGTATCCCAAAGTGGGGTCCATTTTAAGACAAAAGTTGACCGAAGCTGGTCAAATGGCATATCAAAGTGAAGCGCTCGAGCTCCTGAGCACGAATCTGACAACAAAAACTTTCAAAAGTTTAAACAGAGAGCTACAGTAACCAAAACGCGTCGAAAACTGGAAACGACACGCTTGCTTCGGGCTTAATAACTCGCTTGTCTGACGTCGCTGGGTTGAGTTCGACACATCGACGGGTAGCGCTCGGACTACTCTCGCCATCTGAGTGTTCAAAGCTGGAATACGTTTTCAAACTCGCTCGCTACAGTATCCCAAAATGGAGTCCATTTTAAGACAAAAGTTGACCGAAACTAGTCAAATCGTATATCAAAGTAAAGCGCTCGAGCTCTTGAGCACGAATCCGACAACAAAAAGATTCAAAAGTTTAAACAGAGAGCTACAGTAACCAAAACGCGTCGAAAACTGGGAACGACACGCTTGCTTCGGGCTTAATAACTCGCTTGTCTGACGTCGCTGGGTTGAGTTCGACACATCGACGGGTAGCCCTCGGACTACTCTCGCGAACTGTGATGTCGAAATAATAACAAGTTTTAAAAATTGCGCGCTACAGTATCCTGAAGTAATGTCCGCAGAAAGTCAAAACTTTATAGAACCTAGTCGAATCGCATATCAAAATGAAGCGCTCGACCTCCTGAGCAAGAATCCGACAACAAAAAGTTTCAAAACGTCAATGAGAGGGCTACAGTAACCAAAACGCGATGAAAACTGCAGATTTTGGTTTGTTATATCTTGGCACTCGTGCGTTGTAGAGCGGCGGTCTTGACATCGCTGAAGGAAGAGCTCACTGCAAGCCAACATCAAATCATGCTCACAATTAACCTGTAGTTTTGCGCTAGATTCCAGTGTCTTTTTTAAATTTAGTCTGAAAAAATGATTTGCTAGGTGTAAAGAATTAAACCCGAGCGATACCAATGTTGCGTGGCAAGACCACTCCAAAAAGTGTAGTCGCGAGGAGAGTCAAAGACGCTGCACGAAACCGGAAAGGGCCTTGCTACAATCTCAGTATAAATTCAAAGCTCAAAACCACTCCGCTTTTTAAAAGAGACTTGTTTGCCCGGCCCGAGCCGGTCGAACCCCTACGAGACCTTTATGCTTAGGCTCGCCCTGTGCCCAGAAA
>JASAMZ010014331.1:0-23282 GCA_030248115.1 Linhomoeus sp. GSCO2_2 | reverse complement strand
TAACAACCCACCAGGATATTTCAGTTGATTGTTCAACAAAGGGGTGGCGTTGCATATTATACAATTGACATGTGCTGTGGACGGCCGTTGCACCCTGGTGCAACATTCACACACTTTGGTGGTGGTACAAGTAGTTCAAACCTACCATTTCCACTGCTATGCAGGTTTAGAGGCTAAGAAAGCCCTCAACGTCAGTTCACCAGAGAAGCCGCAAAAGTGAAGCCAGGCATTTGCATAGCTTGGCTAAGTGTGCAGGAGTTGTGGCTCAACCGTCATTGATTCTTCCACTCGACTTTGTCCAGTCAACAGTTCTTCCTTCTTGCCAAGAAGGGGACGTGAGGAGGTTTGAGGGCTACGAAGCCAGATTGGCTGCTACCTGCGGGTGATCGACCCCACTAGGTGATCTGAGTAGAGGCTAGAGAGGTAAGGGAGCCTGCTACTGGGTAGTCGGAGACGGTGACGTCGCCTTAATCGCCGTCGTCGTCGAGGCCGAGGTCGAGGTCGATCTCGTCCGCCACACTGTGGTACAGCTAGCTGCCCTTGCTCCTCTCCTCGTGCCTAGTGGCAGACGTCTCCGCCGCTTCTTGGGCGGCACTCTGGTCGGCAGCCTCCTCCCTCACTCTGTCGCCTTTTGGCCTCGTCGGAGTAAGACTCGACTCCAACCACGAAATCACGCTTCTTGGCCTTAGCGTCGTGGATATGCTTGGCGATCAGACCCTCGCGAGAGTACTTCTCGATCGACGTCATGCCCTCCGATGGGTCATCACCCTTGTCGATCCTCCCTCCTCTGCGTCTTGTTGACCATTCGCTGCGTCGGCATCTGAGTGTTCAAAACTGAGATAAGTTTTCAAAATCGCGCGCTACAGTATCGCGAAGTGGGGTCCATTTTAAAACAAAAGTTGATCGAACCTAGTCAAATCGCATATCAAAGTAAAGCGCTCGAGCTCCTGAGCACGAATCCGACAACAAAAAGTTTCAAAAGTTTAAATAGAAAGCTACAGTAACCAAAACGCGTCGTAAACTGAAAACTACACGCTTGCTTCGGGCTTAATAGCTCGCCTGCCAGACGTCGCTGAGTTGAGTTCGACACATCTACGAGTAGCCCTCGGACTTCTCTCGCGAACTGTGACGTCGACACAATAACAAGTTTTTCAAAATTGCGCGCTACAGTATCCCAAAGTTATGTCCTCGAAAAGTCAAAACTTCATCGAACCAAGTGTAACCGCATATCAAAATGAAGCGCTCGACCTCCTGAGCACGAATCCGACAACAAAAAGTTTCAAAAGGTCAATGAGAGGGCTACAGTAACCAAAACGCGATAAAAACTGCCGATTTTGGTTTGTTATATCTTGGCACTCGTGCGTTGCAGAGCGGCGGTCTTGACATCGCTGGAGAGCTCACTGCAAGCCAACATTAAATCAAGCTCACAATTAGTTTTGCGTTAGATTCCAGTGTCTTTTTTTCGCCCGACCTCAGCCGGGCGAACCCTATCAAGAGCTCGGCGTGCGTACGTACGTGCGTACGTCACGCTCGCTATGGCCTTAATAACTCGCTCGTCTGACCTCGTAGGAAGGAGGGACATCGTCTGGTAGCCCGCGGACTCCTCTAGCCTTCTAAGTCGTCGAAACTAAAATAAGTTTTCAAATTCGAGCGCTACAGTATCCCAAAGTGGGGTCCATTTTAAGACAAAAGCTGACCGAACCTAGTCAAATCGCATATCAAAATGAAGCGCTCGAGCTTCTGAGCACGAATCCGACAACTAAAAGTTTCAAAAGTTTAAACAGAGCGCTACAGTAACCAAAACGCGGCAAAAAGTGGTGATTTTGGCATAGTCGCGAGCTTTATAACTCGCTCGTCTGACGTCGTAGGATGGAGTTCGACACATCGACGGGTAGCCCGCGGACTCCTCTAGCCTTCTAAGTTGTCGAAGCTAAAATAAGTTTTCAAATTCGAGCGCTATAGTATCCCAAAGTAGGGTCCATTCTAAGACAAAAGTTGACCGAATGTAGTCAAATCGCATATCGAAATGAAGCGCTCGAGCTCCTGAGCACGAATCTAACAACAAAAAGTTTCACAAGTTCAAACACAACGCTACAGTAACCAAAACGCGTCCGAAACTGGTGATTTTGACGTGGTCACATTTCGGCACTCGTGAGTCGCAGAGCGACGTGCTCGACGTCATTCAAGAGCTTACCGAAAGGAGATGTCGATTCAAGAGTCGCAATTCGAAAATTTTTTGAACTGCGTTCGCTACAGTAAGCTAAAGTTTCGCGTCGAAAACTCAAAAATTGATTAAACGCAGTCAAATCACACATCGAATTGAAGCGCTGGAGCTGCCGTGAACGAATCTAACAACAAAGAGTCTCAAAGACTCAAAGTCCGCTCGCTACAGTAACTCAAAGTTTCGCGTCGAATAGTAGAAACCACTTTCAAACTCATCGAAATTATTCCTTCGTGTACCGCTCAAGCTTCCGCGTGTGAATTTGACAATTAAAAGTTTTGAAGTTGCGTGCAACAGACTACAGTATCAAGATCGCGTCGAAAACAGGAGATTTTGACTTTGCTATATCTTGGCACTCGTTCAGCGCAGAGCGACAATCTTGACGTCGTTGAAGAGCTAACTGCAATCAAAGTCAGAAGTAACCCATGGTTTCGTGTAAGGTTCCAGACGTGGCTTTTTTAAAGTTTAGTTTTAGAACATATTTTCTTGCTAGAAAGAATTAAACCCGGGCGACCCCAATGTTGCGTAGCAAGACCACTCCAATAAGTATGGTCGTGAGGAGAGTCGAGAGGTTACACGAAATCGGTAAGGGCCACCCTACAAGCTCAGTACAAGTACAAAGCTCAAACGCACTCCGCTTTTTAAAAGAGACTTGTTAACCCCTGACTTGCGAACAATGTTGTACGCTAAAAAAATAAATCTCGGGCGATCCTAATGTTGCCTTGCAACAAAACAACAGCTCAGAAATGCGTCTGTCTTGCTCAAAAAATTAATCCCGAGTGATCCCAATGTTGCCTTGCAACAACCGCTCAGAAATGCGTGTGTCTTGCTAAAAATATTAATCCCGGGCGATCCCAATGTTGCCCTGCAAGAACCCCTCAGAAAGGAGCGTGTCAGAAGTAGCGCATGAATAGTGGACTCCGGGCGGGCGCGTGTCATATCGGAAAGGCTTCGAAATACTTTACAAAAGTATCCACTCTTTTACTCTTCCACTTTAAGACACTCACAAACCACTCTGTATTAATAAAACAACTCAACTTTTTTAAAACAGCTTGTTGTTCGCTTCACACAGAGACCTGTGTGGTATCGTTGTCGCTCATCTCGGGAAAACAAGTGATAAAAGTCATTAGACGACGGAATTTATACCTACAGTACCTTGTTTCAGCTGCGCAGTGGCGCTTTTTTCGCCCGCCCTCAGGCGGGCGAGACTATACGAGAGCTCGGTGTGCGTGCGTACGTGCGTGTGTGTGTGCGTCCGTCACGCTCCCAGATCTCGGCGTTGAAAAGCCGTAGACCGGAGATCTTGGGCTCTACGGATAGGTGTCGACTCACTGATCATTCCGCTAAGAGGTTTCGACCTTCAAAAGTTTGAATTGCGCGCGCTACAGTAACCCGAAAGTCAAAACGCAAAACGGCCCTAGCTCGCTCGTGTTACGTCGTAGAGCGGCAATCGACACGTCAGGTGAAAGCTCTCGACGTGTTCTTTCATGCGTCTGCAAAAGTTTTTTCAATTACGCAAACACGCACCGCGGAAAACGCCATTCTCGGCATTTTGACGCTAAAATCGCTCTAACGCGCTCAACTTGCGTCGTAGAGAGACGATCTCGAGCTTTTTGGATAGCTCCCGACTAACTGATCATTCATTATCCCATTGGTCGCAACTCAAAAGTTTGAATTTCGCGAGTTACAGTAACTCGAAGATGCAAAAGCACAAAACGGCTCTAACTCGCTCGTCTTACGTCGTAGAGTGGCAAGCGACACGTCAGGTGTAAGCTCTCGACGTTTTCTTTCATGCGTCTGCAAAAGTTTTTCAATTACGCAAACGCGCACCGCGGAAAACGCCATTCTCGGCATTTTGACGGTGAAGTCGCTCTAACGCGCTCAACTTGCGTCGTAGAGAGACGATCTCGAGCTTTTTGGATAGCTCCCGACTCACTGATCATTTGCTCTCCCATTGGTCGAAACTCAAAAGTTTGAATTTCGCGAGTTGCAGTAACTCGAATGTGCAAAAGCACAAAACGGCTCTAATTCGCTCGTCTTACGTCGTAGAGTGGCAATCGACACGTCAGGTGAAAGCTCTCGGCGTGCTCCTTCACGCGGCAGCAATAGATTGTTCAATAACGCAAGGACGCACCGCAGAAAACGCCATTCTCGATATTTTAACACTAAGATCGCTGTTTGCTACATGCAGAAGTGCGACACGGTTTGATTGCTCGCAGTGCGCTGTTTTGTGCTCTGGCAAGTGTTTGCCAAAACGTTTACAAGTTTTTGTCACTCTTTTGAAAACGTTGCTTGAAAGAGGGATGTTCTTGCTCTAAAAGCCAAATCGCGGGCGAAATCAATATTGCTATGCAATACCCTCTTGCGAAGCGGGGATCATGAAGCGGAGCGTGCGGGCGATGAACTCTCGCACTCTCTGCAGAAAGAACGCAACTCTTTGCAATGTCAGTCAGAATACAAACTCAACTTTTTAATAGCGGAGCTTGTTGTTGTAGGTACTTTGAGTGGTTATCTGTCTAGAGTTGGCCTCCTACACAGTAATTCTGTCTCCTAATAGAAGCCTAGGCTTCTATTTGGAAAGAAAACTTAATACAAGCTCCTAGGGCTTGTGTTTCGGGGGGGGGCTCTAATCGGCATAACCCGAACCGTGTAGGCATACAATCGCCGTCCCTCCTGTTTAGGAAAGGAGAAGACGGCCGCCCAGCCGAGAGGGACAATGCCCCGACAGCCGAAGAAGAGCAAGCAAGCAAGCAAGCCAGAGCCGAAGGGAATCGAGCTCAAGCCTTTCGTCGAAAGATCCCCAGAGCTGTGGCGCTTCTTGCCCGCCTATTTTCGCCAACGGCTGGAAGCGGCCCTGTCTGACGAGGAACGCGCCTTGATTCGCCGTTACTATCGTCGGTATGTCGTGTAGTGTGGTGGAACTGCGGTAGAAAACGCACCCCTCACTCCCTCTGTCTTTTCAGGCAGCTGCGCACCCTCGAAGAAGACGAGCGGGCCCTACTCTTAGCGGAGCTGGATCAGCCGGCGACCACCCAGACTGACAGCGTGTCGAGCCGGCCGACAGACCTGTGGCGAGAGGCCGTTAGGGAGTTTGGCAACCGACGGCGCCAACAGACGGCAACCGACGGCGGTAAGCAATATCAGTCTTGACGGAAACGTTGGGGGGGGGGGGGGGGCCAGGGGTGGGTGGGGGATGGAAAGCCAAGCTGTTGAAAAAGAAGTTTCTTTCTTCATCTTCAGCGTCGACGACGACGAAGACTTCGGACACGAAGACGGCATGGTCGAAGGAGAAGTCGGCGGCGACCGAGGAGAAGACGACGACGGCGACGCTCGAAGGCGGCGACAGAGCCACCACCACCACCACGACGACGACGACGATGACTACGCTGCCTTGAATCCTGATATGGCCACTCATGCAGGCGGACGAGTCATGGAAACTCCATAGGTCGTGTGCGACTCACAGCTCGTGCGAGGTGACTTGTGGATTGCTGTCTGTCCCTTTCTTTTGTCTTCCGATGGCCCAACTGTCACCATACAACTTCAGGTTTCGCTTAGCTCAACTAAAAAAAAAAAGTCGGTTCGAAGAAGTCGCAGTCTTCTTCGTCAGTCGGTTCGCAGTCCGCAGTCGAGTCGGTGATTCCTTCGATCATGATGTATGTAGGAGTAAGTGATGGTATCCTTTCGTCTGCCGAATAAACTCTCGGAAATGATGCATCTATGAAACAAGATTAGTAGACGGGGGCAAAGCCCCGTTGCGCACTCCTCCCCTCTTCTGGAAGAATTTTCGGAGGTGAAGTGGCTTCGTCAAACAGGATGCCCAGTGCCCACCAAATAAATAAAGAGACTGGTCGATGAGGCATCCTGGTCACTACTATTCAACGAGCTCAAGATCGTCTCTATATGACGAAAGACGAGCGATGCCCGAGACATCCAAGCAAAGAATTTTTGAAATTTACGCTCGTCGAAATTGTCGAAATTTGGGGATTTCAATAATAACCTTGAAAATATCCCTAAAGTCGTCAATTATGAAGCCTAGAACTATTTACCAAACACTGGACAGACTATGCCCGTCACAACCGTGTAAAGACATTTTGAAATTTAAGCCGTTTGAAATTGTCAAAATTTTGGATTTTGGATTTCGTAGGTGAAGTGGCTTCGTCAAACAGGATGCCCACCAACCAACGAGACTGGTCGATGAGGCATCCTGGTGGTCACTCTCACTACTATTCAACGAGCTCAAGATCGTCTCTATACGACGAAAGACGAGCGATGCCAGAGACATCCAAGCAAAGAATTTTTGAAATTTACGCTCTTCGAAACTGTCGAACTTTGGGGATTTCAATAAAAACCTTGAAAATATCCCTAAAGTCGTCAATTATAAAGCCTAGAACTATTTACCAAACACTGGACAAACTATGCCCGTCACCCTTTTGCGTAACGTAGAGACACATCGGCCTCAAATTTTGGCAGAAATTTGAGCGCGAACGTCCACACATTCCGAGTCGTTTAGTAGTTTCACGACGAACCACTAAGCATACGGTATCATTTCTATGCACAAGTGATAGCTTCGGTCGAACACGGGTTACGGTACATACATTTGTCTAACTCGGCACGGTTACGGTAGCGACCTACATGTGACACGTCTATGGATGTGTGGGTGCGCTTCTTTCTTTGGGCTAGTGCTTAGCGAGTGGGTGCCAAATTGAGTGTATCCGTATCCGCGAACAGAGGTCAAGCTTCCAGGAAATCCAAGAATGGGAGACGAAAGAATTATATAGTGATTTGATACCATTTACATGTATTTTGCACTGACGCACCCACGATACTGCTTCGATGCCACTGAAACGACGAGTAGCGGACGGTCACTGGTGCCGCTTTGTTCGGTTGAAGGTGGTATCGTACCGCAAATACTCCAATAAGCGCCCCCGCCGCCGACCCCACTAATAGTAGTATTTTTTTGGCACTCCGCTTTGCAAAAGCAGGAGTGCTATAGGGGGCGTCGGATTGAACAGAATCATCTTACCAAGCTTTCTCGCGCTACACAAATCGGATCGCCAAGCGGTTTTTTGCGTTAGATAGGTTGAGTCGACGCGCTGCGTGGACAAGAAACTAGAAAATTCCGGTGGTGGAAGAATTTCGCGAAAATTCAAAAATTCAAATTTTTGCTAAGTAAAAAAAGCAATAGCCCATAACTGTCGCAAAAGTGGGCCGATTTTGGTGATTTTTGAATATGTCGTAGACCCTTGGATGTTCTTCAGAGCAAGACCGGAATGGGCTCTCTAGGTGGTCAGACGCGGGAGTACGGTAGAAAATTCAAAATTCAAAATTTTTTTCCGACCTTTAAAAATTCAGAACTCGCGTTTGCGACGGCGGATCTTCACCTGGTTTTTTGTCCGGGCTGCGCATTTATATTACCTTTCGATTGACACCAAAACCGCCGAGATCGCTTGAGTCGTCCGGGAGTTATGCTGTAACAAAAGGTGTCGGTCCCGAGCGGAAAATTCGGATTTTCGACTTTGGACGCATTTTTCTGTTGGAAAGCGTGCCTTTGGCGGTAAATTGATAATCGCAACGTGTTCTACGTCAAAAGTTGGTCTAGGCAAAGTGTCTTGACTCTATTTTGAGGTACCGTATCCCGGCCGCGCCGAATTTTTGAATCCTGGGGTCAAATTTTTGAAATCGAGTTTTCACTTGTTTCGGGGGTTTGCGGTGACGCCGAACACGAATCCGGTGTTTGTTTTGCAATTTGGGACGCCTTTACCCTGATTTCGGTGCCCGGCCGACCGAAAATTGGGTCCCGGGGTCGAAATTTCAAAATTGAGTTGACAGTTGTTTCTGGGCTTTCTGACGCCGCAGAACACGAATCCGGCGTTTGTTTTGCGATTTACGGTGCATTTACGCTGCTTTCGGCGTCAGAGAACACACACAAAACATGTCCAAAATTGTCCAAACATGTTCAAACTTGTCCAACACGTCCAAACACGGCCAGACGTGTTCGAATATTTTCGTTGAGACTGAACACGAATCCGGTGTTTGTTTCCGTGAAGGCTTATTACCGAGTAGTGAGACGAGCGACCCAGTCTACTTTGCTTCGGAACAAGCGGAGTGCCTCCCTGAAGGTCCCCTTCAGCGTTCAACTAGTCTAGTGGGCGGGCGGTACACCTACCTACTATGACACACTTCAGCACACACTGTGCAATGGATGGTGTGCATGGACGGTATACACTGTGCCACTAGTACGTTTCTTGTACATACATTGAGTGACTTGAAAAGCGGTCGAATTTGACTTCCCCATCGAATTTAATGCCCCCCCCCACACACCAGTGGCCTCCGCTCTCCAACAATACCCGAATACGGTATACTATAGACTACGGTTACGGTTACGGTGTGCCTATGCTGTTGTCACCATTGTCCTGCTGTCCGAAGTGCTCAAACCAGACGAGACGCAAACGGCCGCCACTGCAATGACGACCACCACCACAGACACCGACTCGGTGACTTTCGTCGAACCCCAAGAATTCATGCTGGCCGTCGCCAACTTCATGACCGCGAGTGCATCGACCAGTGAGTCTCGAGAGACGTTAGCCGACGTCACGCAGACTGATTCTGTTCAGCCACCAACAGCAGCGAGGGCACCTATACCTCTACCTCCGACATGGTGCCCAAACTCGACGACGTTGGCCAGTCGTAGGGTAAGAGGGATGGGTGCCTTTGGTGTTACAATCTCCCTGTGTTACAATCTCTTCGTTTCAAGTCAGCCAAGGATGTTTCGTTTCGATCCCGGCATGCTCAATTCGCCCCTTCGTCATGCTGATGGATAATCTGCTCCTGCCGCACCCTCATGCTGCCACTGTAGAGCGGCTACTTCTGCGCATGCTACCTCAGTAGGCTATATCTGAATAAGTGCCCCCAAGTTCTGAATGAGTGCCCCCAAAGTCTGAATGAGTGCCCCCAAAATTCTGAATGAGTGCCCCCAATGTTCTAAGTGCGGCGTCTGTCTAATCACGATGTGGATGGAGCCGCGGGGCCAAGAATCTCGTCTGTGGGAGTCGTTATACCGTGAACGTTCTCTATACCTTCAAGCAAGATTTTCCTTTGAAATCAGGCTATGCTTAGGCACGCCCTGCACCCACAGTCCACAAGAGTCAGTCGGCGTCGCAGTCTGGCGGGTCGAAGCTTAGGCTTAACGCGACCGGTGACCGACTTCAGGGCGCGCGGAGCGCGCCCTGAAGTTGGTGGTCGCGCTAAGCCTCAGCTGAGACCAGCCAGGCGCGACGCCGACCGAGTTTTAGTGCAAACAGTGGGTGGGGCGACTCCTCCATCTACTTCACCTCCTGCTTAGGCCGGCTGTGCCCGACAAGTTACACGGCCGTGGTAGTAGTGCGCCTCTGGGTACTGGGGGTCAGAATTTGTGGGCACTCATTCAGAATCTGGGGGCACTCATTCAGAATTTGGGGGCACTCATTCAGACCCAACCACCTAAGTACTGCAACTTCTACGGTGTCTAGATTGCCATTGCTCCGATTCTGCTCAAGGTCCGCTTTCTCACTTCCTTCTCACTATCCCCTGAATTCTCTAGAATGCCATGAAAATCCAGCGCGCATCACTCAACCAAATTAGCACACTCCAAATACTGATCTTTTGTTCGCCTGTAACTTTCGCTACACTTAACCGATTTTCACCAAATTTGAAATTTTATCTATTTATAATGAAGTCCTTTAGTGTACCAAGTTTCAACCAATTCCGTTTAGTACAGCCCGAGAAATAAATATCGTGACGATGGGAAAAGGTGCGCGCGGTGCAATAGTTGTTGAATGCAGCAGAGCCAATATTTGAGAGCATTTGGTCCCTCTCTGTTCAGGGCGGCCGAGCGAGAACCGAAGCGAGAAGAAGGACTTGCCTCTCCCGTTCGAGTGGAGTTTGCGTGAATTTCTGGCCCATCACCCTACAGGATGGAATGGAAGCGACTTCCGGAATTCTACGCAAAGGAGCTGGCGATGGCAGACGAGAAGAAGAAGCAGATGGTGCAGGAGCATTACAAGAAGTCAGTCGACGTGTGGGAAACCGAACGTTAGCAAAACTGGGTTACCCATTGACCGTGGCTTTTAAACTTCGCAGAATTTGCAATTTTCGAGATACCTATTCACAACTAGGCAAAATATCAAAATGTCAAAATTCGACTTTTTCATCTGAGCTAGCGTCGAAACTTCTTCAAAAGTGGCAAGGGCATAGACTTGGATTACGGATCATTAGCAACATGAAATAGAGTCAAAATGAGTAACAAATGTCAAATTTGATGAAAAATTCAGTTAAATGTCAAAATTCCATGATGCACCAAAATTGCTGTCTAGTGACGAATGCTTACCTACTGTACTGCTGGTCGTATCTGTCCACGTGCAGAACACCTGTAAATGTTCTGTCTGTAGTAAGACCACTCCAAAAAGTGTAGTCACGAGGAGAGTCGCGGCGGCACACGAAACTGGAAAAGCCTTGCTCCAATCTCAGTAGAAATACAAACCTGATATTTTCAAAAGAGACTTGTTTGTGGAGTCTGGTTATCTGCCACCTATATTGTTTTCTACCACCTAGTCAGCTGTACAATCGGCGGCCCTCCTCGTGTTCAGCTTGAACTGAAGCTTGAGCTTCAGCTGAGCGTGAAAGCGGCCGGTTCATGAAAGGGAGGCCGACAGAGGCACCGAGCTGAATGACAAAGAATGGCTCAGAGCCAATCCGCGTGACTGGAAGACTCTCCCCTTGAGAGACCGCCTCAAGAAGGCGAAGAACGCCAGAAAGAGGCAGCTGATCGAGGACCATTTTCACAGGTAGGTATAGAATGATAACACTTTGCTGCAGGACTGCAGAATACTAATGTAGGTATAGGTACCTTGTCCCACATGCACGCACTTTCTCTCTCTCCTCTCTATCTCTATTTCTTCAGCGTCACCGAGAAGTTGACCGACCCCGAGCGCAACTTCCTCCTGTCAGAGGTGCTAAAACCGTAGGAGACGCAGACGGCGGCCACTACGGCGACGACCACTACGACGACCACCACCACCACAGACACCGACTCGGTGGCTTTCGTCGAACCCCAAGAATTCATGTTGGCCGTCGCCAACTTCGTGACCGCGAGTGGATCGACCAGTGAGTCTCGAGAGACGTTAGTCAACGTTAGCCGACTTCACGCAGACTGATTCTGTTCAGCCACCAACAGCAGCGAGGGCACCTCTACCTCCGACATGGTGCCCAAACTCGACGACGTTGGCCAATTGTAGGGTAAGAGGGATGGGTGCCTTTGGTGTTACAATCTCCCTGTGTTACAATCTCTTCGTTTCAAGTCAGCCAAGGATGTTTCGTTTCGATCCCGGGCATGCTCAATTCGCTCCTTCGTCATGCTGATGGATAATCTGCTCCTGCCGCACCCTCATGCTGCCGCTGTAGAGCGGCTACTTCTGCGCATGCTACCTCAGTAGGCTATATCTGAATAAGTGCCCCCAAGTTCTGAATGAGTGCCCCCAAAGTCTGAATGAGTGCCCCCAAATTCTGAATGAGTGCCCCCAATGTTCTAAGTGCGGCGTCTGTCTAATCACGGTGTGGATGGAGCCGCGGGGCCAAGAATCTCATCTGTGGGAGTCATTATACCGTGTTCGTTCTCTATACCTTCAAGCAAAGATTTTCCTTTGAAGTCAGGCTATGCTTAGGCTCACCCTGCACCCACAGTCCACAAGAGTCAGTCGGCGTCGCAGTCTGGCGGGTCGAAGCTTAGGCTTAACGCGACCGGTGACCGACTTCAGGGCGCGCACTTCAGGGCGCGCGGAGCGCGCCCTGAAGTTGGTGGTTGTTGTTGTTGTTGATGCTGGCCTCTTCTAGGATCGAGGGGCCCAAAGGCCGGTACGACGTACGAACAGCAGGACGTCTTGCGGGGCTTCCTGCAGACATCTCAGAGTGGGGTCTCCGCCAAGACACTGGCGGCGCTGGGCCTCCCATCTGGGGCAGGCGAGAAGAAAGTGCTCTGTGTCTTCCGTCTGCCGCGTTGCAGTGCGGACATGCGGCTGTGTCTGCTCTCTTCCACCTACACTTCGTCTGCTGGAGGAAAGGGACGCGGTTGAGTCGCAGCATGCTTAGCAGCGTCTCTTCTGCTCTGCTTTGTGTGGCGTCGTTTGGGAGCAGTGCGCCCTCTGTTGCTCTCCGGTGGAAAGAGTTTCTGTTGGCGGTGTTGTGCCTGTAGTATCTTAGTGCCTTTTCGTCGCGGCCGCGGATCAGTGCCTCCCATGGGTTGGTGTTTGGGGGCAGTTGTGTCAGCGTCTCTCTGGCAGTTCTCAGCCAGTCTGTGCGGAGTGCTGTGCCTGTCGCGCGGAGTCGTGGGGTAGTCACAGACTCGACGAGCGTTCTGAGGCAGTGGTTGTCTGGGAGTCGTTGCAGACGCAGGAGCAGCTTGGCACCTTCCTCCTCTGCTAAATGTTGGAGCGGTGGGAGGGCTGCTTCTCGGCACGTTTCCACTGCAGGGGAGCCCAGTGGAGCGCCCGTGATGATGCGTGCTGCCGCGTAGTTCTCGCGCTCGACTCGCTTTCGGTGGGTGTCTGCTAGAAAGGGGAACCAGACGCCAGCTGCGTACATGCCTCCTGGCCTGACGTAGGCAATGTAGAGTGTCCGCAGACCAGCTGCCTGTATTCCCCAGGTCTTGCCGCTGAGTGCTCGCAGGATATTGCACCTGCTCTTCAGCTTCTTCGCCGCTATCTGCGCTTGCGTGGCGAAGCGCATTTGCGGGTCGAATGAGACGCCCAGGATGGTAGGGTGCGTGTTGTATCGCACAGCTTGACCACCTAGCGTCAGGGGAGGCTGGGCTTTCCCTGCGGTTTCCGACGGGTCCACAGATACCACCATCGCCTCCGTCTTCTCCACCGAGATCTTGACTTGCCAGGGTTCTGCCCAGTTCCCTGTCCCCTGAAGCGCGCGTCGCATGGGCTGTGCGGCCAATTCCGGCGTCTTGGCATTTGTTGTCAGGGTGACGTCGTCCGCATAGATCGTGCAGGTCGCTGTAGGGCTCTCCTCTCGTATGGTCGCTGGAAGGCTGGCTTGCGACAGGCAGTACAACAGCGGTGACAAGGGGCTGCCCTGCGGCACTCCTTCTTTGAAGACCCTGAAGCGGCTCAGGGTACAGTTCCACCTCACTGCTGCCCGCCTGTCTGAGAGGAATGCGCGTAGCCAGCGTAAGCACTTGGCAGGTAGGCCCCAATTTGCCAGATCTTGCAGCAACCCGCCTCTCCAGACCCTGTCAAAGGCTGCTTTGAAGTCAATGGCGACCATTAGGGTGCGGCGTCGCTCCTGCAGGCCATCCATGGTTGACTGTGCGATGGTGGCAAGACAGTCCAGAGTGGATCGGCCAGGTTGGAAGCCTGCTTGCTCCTCTGGGATTTTGTTGTTGGTTGTGGCCCAGGCTAACAGTCGTCTCTGCATCATTGACTCTGCCAGCTTGGCAATGCAGGAGAGCAAAGAGACGGGTCTGTAGCTGCTGATTTGGTCGGCGGGTTTGTTCTTCTTCAGAATTGGAATGATTATTGCTCGGCGCCAGGCTGACGGTACTCTTCCCTCTGCTAAGCTCCGGTTCACCAGTGAAGTTGGTGGTCGCGCTAAGCCTCAGCTGAGACCAGCCAGGCGCGACGCCGACCGAGTTTTAGTGCAAACAGTGGGTGGGGCGACTCCTCCATCTACTTCACCTCCTGCTTAGGCCGGCTGTGCCCGACAAGTTACACGGCCGTGGTAGTAGTGCGCCTCTGGGTACTGGGGGCACGCATTCAGAATTTTGGGGGCACTCATTCAGAATTTGTGGGCACTCATTCAGAATCTGGGGGCACTCATTCAGAATTTGGGGGCACTCATTCAGACCCAACCACCTAAGTACTGCAACTTCTACGGTGTCTAGATTGCCATTGCTCCGATTCTGCTCAAGGTCCGCTTTCTCACTTCCTTCTCACTATCCCCTGAATTCTCTAGAATGCCATGAAAATCCAGCGCGCATCACTCAACCAAATTAGCACACTCCAAATACTGATCTTTTGTTCGCCTGTAACTTTCGCTACACTTAACCGATTTTCACCAAATTTGAAATTTTATCTATTTATAATGAAGTCCTTTAGTGTACCAAATTTCAACCAATTCCGTTTAGTACAGCCCGAGAAATAAATATCGTGACGATGGGAAAAGGTGCGCGCGGTGCAATAGTTGTTGAATGCAGCAGAGCCAATATTTGAGAGCATTTGGTCCCTCTCTGTTCAGGGCGGCCGAGCGAGAACCGAAGCGAGAAGAAGGACCTGCCTCTCCCGTTCGAGTGGAGTTTGCGTGAATTTCTGGCCCATCACCCTACAGGATGGAATGGAAGCGACTTCCGGAATTCTACGCAAAGGAGCTGGCGATGGCAGACGAGAAGAAGAAGCAGATGGTGCAGGAGCATTACAAGAAGTCAGTCGACGTGTGGGAAACCGAACGTTAGCAAAACTGGGTTACCCATTGACCGTGGCTTTTAAACTTCGCAAAATTTGCAATTTTCGAGATACCTATTCACAACTAGGCAAAATATGAAAATGTCGAAATTCGACTTTTTCATCTGAGCTAGCGTCGAAACTTCTTCAAAAGTGGCAAGGACATAGACTTGGACTACGGATCATTAGCAACATGAAATAGAGTCAAAATGAGTAACAAATGTCAAATTTGATGAAAAATTCAGTTAAATGTCAAAATTCCATGATGCACCAAAATTGCTGTCTAGTGACGAATGCTTACCTACTGTACTGCTGGTCGTATCTGTCCACGTGCAGAACACAAATGTTCTGTCTGTAGTAAGACCACTCCAACAAGCGGTGTGTGTAAAAAGTTCAACCTATACTTTGTGTCTGTCATATATTGGTGAACAGTATAGTGAATTTCATTCGCATAATTAGCCGTATCTAGAGAAGGTATCTTGAAAACGTGTACCACAAATCCATTGCAGCTATTACCACGATACGGTTGTCTGTACAACTGATCTAAAGCTCAGTGATATCGCCGCGTTCGCTATATGGTATCGGCATGATACGACGCCGTTCATCTGAAGTTTTATACCTGTGGGAATACGCCACATCGAACAAAAAACTTGCCAACTGTTTGGTGCACTCGTTCTTTAACCAGGAATTTCGTTTGGTGTACGTATTTCTGCGTTATGACGCTTTTGTTAATTTGTGGAATTTTGGCAAATTGTGGCGTATTTCTATAAAATTCCACAATTGCAAACAATTTCTGTTGTGTTACAAATTATCGCGGTCTATGCTCTTTCAATTTCTGAAGAAATTTCGCCGCTAGTCCATCAGGCGACAAAGTCGATTTTCGACATTTTTATATTTTAATTGTAAATACCTCCAAATTGCAATTTTTCAAAACTGAAAAACTATGTCACAAATTCTTATTGGCTTACGACCTTTCAATTTCTGCATTCACATTCGCCAATAAATGACGTTCTATTTTTGTCAATTTATGAAATTTCGACAAACAATTGCGTATTTCTATCAAATTCCACATTGACAAAAATTCTCTTTTGTGTTACAAATTATCAGCGGTCCGTGCTCTTTCCATTTCTGAAGAAATTTCGCGCCTAGCTCATCAGGTGAAAAAGTCGATTTTCGACATTTTTGAATTTTAATTGTGAATATCTCGAAAATGCGAAATTAGCAACAGAAACGTACTACATTGGATCCATACTCAGCGACCTTGACTCTACTTGACCACATATGTCACATGTTCTACTTCTGTGCCACGGACACACAGACAGACATTGTCATCCGTATATATACACCTCGCCGCGCTGAGGCGCGGCGAAAAAAGTGTAGTCACGAGGAGAGTCGCGGCGGCACACGAAACTGGAAAAGCCTTGCTCCAATCTCAGTAGAAATACAAACCTGATATTTTCAAAAGAGACTTGTTTGTGGAGTCTGGTTATCTGCCACCTATATTGTTTTCTACCACCTAGTCAGCTGTACAATCGGCGGCCCTCCTCGTGTTCAGCTTGAACTGAAGCTTGAGCTTCAGCTGAGCGTGAAAGCGGCCGGTTCATGAAAGGGAGGCCGACAGAGGCACCGAGCTGGTGTCAACGTTACAGTGTTGAAAAAAAATTGGTCTAGTTTGGGTAGTTTGGGTGACTGCAGAAGAGGGCCCCACACCAGCGCCCCCCACTCAACTAGCAAAGAAACAACTAGCCATCCTACCACCATACTTCGATAGACAAGCTATTCTATATAGCCTTTGTTACCACACATTCATCCTACAGTGTTCTGTCAATGACTTGCCGCACACCCTTGCCCAAAAAGCTCCATCCCTTCACTGTGCTCCATCCCTTCAGTTGAGACAGGCTCAATTTTTTGGCCTTCCCTGTTTTGGGCATGCCCAAAAAGCTCCATCCCTTCACAAAGCTCCATCCCTTCAGTTGAGGAAGTCCCAGTTTTCAAGCCTTCCCTGTTTTGGGCATGCCCAAAAAGCTCCATCCCTTCACAAAGCTCCATCCCTTCAGTTGAGAAAGTCCCAGTTTTCCAGCCTTCTCTGTTTTGGGCATTCCCAAAAAGCTCCATCCCTTCACAAAGCTCCATCCCTTCAGTTGAGAAAGTTCCAGTTTTCAAGCCTTCGCTGTTTTGGGCATGCCCAAAAAGCTCCATCCCTTCACAAAGCTCCATCCCTTCAGTTGAGAAAGTCCCCGTTTTCAAGCCTTCCCTGTTTTGGGCATGCCCAAAAAGCTCCATCCCTTCACAAAGCTCCATCCCTTCAGTTGAGAAAGTCCCAGTTTTCCAGCCTTCTCTGTTTTGGGCATGCCCAAAAAGCTCCATCCCTTCACAAAGCTCCATCCCTTCAGTTGAGAAAGTCCCAGTTTTCAAGCCTTCCCTGTTTTGGGCATGCCCAAAAAGCTCCATCCCTTCACAAAGCTCCATCCCTTCAGTTGAGAAAGTCCCACTTTTGTGGCCTTCCCTGTTTTGGGCATGCCCAAAAAGCTCCATCTCTTCACTGTGCTCCATCCCTTCAGTTGAGAAAGTCTCAATTTTCTGGCCTTCCCTGTTTTGGGCATGCCCAAAAAGCTCCATCCCTTCACAAAGCTCCATCCCTTCAGCTGAGATAGTCCCAGTTTTCCAGCCTTCTCTGTTTCGGGCATGCCCAAAAAGCTCCATCCCTTCACAAAGCTCCACCCCTTCAGTTGAGAAAGTCCCCGTTTTCAAGCCTTCCCTGTTTTGGGCATGCCCAAAAAGCTCCACCCCTTCACAAAGCTCCATCCCTTCAGTTGAGAAAGTCTCAATTTTCTGGCCTTCCCTGTTTTGGGCATGCCCAAAAAGCTCCATCCCTTCACAAAGCTCCATCCCTTCAGTTGAGAAAGTCCCAGTTTTCCAGCCTTCTCTGTTTTGGGCATGCCCAAAAAGCTCCATCCCTTCCGTTGAGAAAGTCCCAGTTTTCAAGCCTTCCCTGTTTTGGGCATGCCCAAAAAGCTCCATCCCTTCACAAAGCTTCATCCCTTCAGTTGAGAAAGTCTCAATTTTTTGGCCTTCCCTGTTTTGGGCATGCCCAAAAAGCTCCATCC
Source organism: Linhomoeus sp. GSCO2_2 (assembly GCA_030248115.1). Classification (NCBI taxonomy): domain Eukaryota; kingdom Metazoa; phylum Nematoda; class Chromadorea; order Monhysterida; family Linhomoeidae; genus Linhomoeus; species Linhomoeus sp. GSCO2_2. The sequence continues at coordinate 5,478 of JASAMZ010014331.1, read as the reverse complement.
CTTCACAAAGCTCCATCCCTTCAGTTGAGAAAGTCCCCGTTTTCAAGCCTTCCCTGTTTTGGGCATGCCCAAAAAGCTCCATCCCTTCACAAAGCTCCATCCCTTCAGTTGAGAAAGTCCCAGTTTTCCGGCCTTCTCTGTTTTGGGCATGCCCAAAAAGCTCCATCCCTTCACAAAGCTCCATCCCTTCAGTTGAGAAAGTCCCAGTTTTCAAGCCTTCCCTGTTTTGGGCATGCCCAAAAAGCTCCATCCCTTCACAAAGCTCCATCCCTTCAGTTGAGAAAGTTCCAATTTTCTGGCCTTCTCCATTTTGGGCATGCCCAAAAAGCTCCATCCCTTCACAAAGCTCCATCCCTTCAGTTGAGAAAGTCCCAGTTTTCTGGCCTTCCCTGTTTTGGGCATGCCCAAAAAGCTCCATCCCTTCACAAAGCTCCATCCCTTCAGTTGAGAAAGTCTCAATTTTCTGGCCTTCCCTGTTTTGGGCATGCCCAAAAAGCTCCATCTTTTCACAAAGCTCCATCCCTTCAGTTGAGAAAGTCCCAGTTTTCCGGCCTTCTCTGTTTTGGGCATGCCCAAAAAGCTCCATCCCTTCACAAAGCTCCATCCCTTCAGTTGAGAAAGTCCCAGTTTTCAAGTCTTCCCTGTTTTGGGCATGCCCAAAAAGCTCCATCCCTTCACAAAGCTTCATCCCTTCAGTTGAGAAAGTTTTAATTTTCTGGCCTTCACTGTTTTGGGCATGCCCAAAAAGCTCCATCCCTTCACTGTGCTCCATCCCTTCAGTTGAGAAAGTCTCAATTTTTTGGCCTTCCCTGTTTTGGGCATGCCCAAAAAGCTCCATCCCTTCACAAAGCTCCATCCCTTCAGTTGAGAAAGTCTCAATTTTCTGGCCTTCCCTGTTTTGGGCATGCCCAAAAAGCTCCATCCCTTCACAAAGCTCCATCCCTTCAGTTGAGAAAGTCCCAGTTTTCCGGCCTTCTCTGTTTTGGGCATGCCCAAAAAGCTCCATCTCTTCACAAAGCTCCATCCCTTCAGTTGAGAAAGTCCCAGTTTTCAAGCCTTCCCTGTTTTGGGCATGCCCAAAAAGGTCCATCCCTTCACAAAGCTCCATCCCTTCAGTTGAGAAAGTTCCAATTTTCTGGCCTTCTCCATTTTGGGCATGCCCAAAAAGCTCCATCCCTTCACAAAGCTCCATCCCTTCAGTTGAGAAAGTCCCAGTTTTCTGGCCTTCCCTGTTTTGGGCATGCCCAAAAAGCTCCATCCCTTCACAAAGCTCCATCCCTTCAGTTGAGAAAGTCTCAATTTTCTGGCCTTCCCTGTTTTGGGCATGCCCAAAAAGCTCCATCTTTTCACAAAGCTCCATCCCTTCAGTTGAGAAAGTCCCAGTTTTCCGGCCTTCTCTGTTTTGGGCATGCCCAAAAAGCTCCATCCCTTCACAAAGCTCCATCCCTTCAGTTGAGAAAGTCCCAGTTTTCAAGTCTTCCCTGTTTTGGGCATGCCCAAAAAGCTCCATCCCTTCACAAAGCTTCATCCCTTCAGTTGAGAAAGTTTTAATTTTCTGGCCTTCACTGTTTTGGGCATGCCCAAAAAGCTCCATCCCTTCACTGTACTCCATCCCTTCAGTTGAGAAAGTCTCAATTTTTTGGCCTTCCCTGTTTTGGGCATGCCCAAAAAGCTCCATCCCTTCACAAAGCTCCATCCCTTCAGTTGAGAAAGTCTCAATTTTCTGGCCTTCCCTGTTTTGGGCATGCCCAAAAAGCTCCATCCCTTCACAAAGCTCCATCCCTTCAGTTGAGAAAGTCCCAGTTTTCCGGCCTTCTCTGTTTTGGGCATGCCCAAAAAGCTCCATCTCTTCACAAAGCTCCATCCCTTCAGTTGAGAAAGTCCCAGTTTTCAAGCCTTCCCTGTTTTGGGCATGCCCAAAAAGGTCAATCCCTTCACAAAGCCTTCACCTGGCCCCATCCCTTCAGTTGAGAAACTCAGAAAGTCCCAACATTATGTGAAAGTCCCAATAGTGGCAGCGTCAAAGCTCGCGGTGATGGGATTGTCATTGTGTTGGCGGTGTGGTTTGGCATCGTTCCAGTAGTTCCCTCCGGATTGAGGTTGCCGCTATTGAAGGCAGTGTGCAAGTTCCATGGCCATTTCCATGGAGGACAGATTTTCTCGTTTCTGAAGGATCAAGTCTGGTGGCCGGGAATTCAGACCGACTGCATCGCTTTTGGCTACTCTGTCACGAACGTATCCTGTACAATGACGCGCCAAAGAGTGAGCCTCCATTGAAAACGATAGGCACTTATCAGCAATTCCATCGCTTTGAAAGAACCCATGGGGAATGAAGTTTGCCATGCGTTGGCTGAGTTGGTCGTTGCTAGACAGACACATGTTGCCCTCATCGCGTCATTTCATTCGAACAGGGCCAAGAACCTGCTGGAAGGTCGCGATGTGCAGACCTATTGTCAACAAAATGGCATTGAGATGACGTCGCCTGTCCTTTGTCCCTATGTACCAGGTGTTTATTTTAATGTGACTGATTGCCAATCGATATTACTCAAGCGGCGTTCAACCGATTTTACCAATATTCGCAAGGAACACTTATAAGAAGTTGCCGTCACTTGTGTCAAAATTTCATTCAAATCGAACGTGGGCATCTCGCACACGGCAATGTAACATGTTGCACAGATTTTCAGTATGTGCTTTTTGTGGTATTTTGTTGAATAAAGTATAATTTTGTATCTAGTGAATCTGTTGCGTAAACTGGTGCCAGTCATCTACTGATGATGGTCGCGCTTGCACTGCGTGGCTGAGTCTAGATGTAGCGACCGGAACTCAGCTAACTCTTGTCGTCTGAAATATGGAAGTCGAAACGAAATTTTGATGGTACGTAAGCTGCTGTGATATTGTGTGTGTGCCACGTATTCAATTAGAGTCGCACGGATCCAATCCCACTTTCCCCAGCAAGCTGTAGTTAAGTTTTGCGTGGTTAAGCGGGGTGAAACTTTCACGAATTAAAGTCTAGAGCCTCAGGCCATCTGACACCAAGTTTCATCACCTTAGACCCACATGTGCAAAAACAATGGCACAAAACGCAAGACTGGTCCATTTCATTGGACTCGCTGGTCTATGGCAGTTACACCTTTGGCTTGATTGCTGCTAATTTGGCGTGACTTGCACCATAAAGAAGGTTAAGTGGGCTTTTGAATGCTTCTGGAACGAACATCGTAACACACGGGTATAGCATGCCTGCGAACGATCATATCAAAGTCGGTCTACTAATTGGCCCACGTCGCATCGCAGCCGCTGCTTCTGCTGCTGCAGGGCGTCCTCCACGACGGCAATGATCCGCGACCAGTTTTTCGTTTTGTGCCGTCATTTCGCACCTATGGGTTTCAAGCGATGAAATTTGGCGTCGGATACCCTGTTTGATCTGTGGCAGTTTCACCCTGCAAATTTTACCACAGCTTGATGGAGGAAGGGGGCTTGGATCCGTGCGACTCCCAGTGCATACTCAAAATCTGTGCGTCACTAGACGGTGCGAGATGCACGCGTTCGATTTGAATGAAATTTTTACACAAGTGACGGCAACTTGTGAGTGTTCCCTGCAAATTTGGTTATAATCGGTTGAACGCTGCTCGAGTAATAGCGATTGGCAATCAGTCACACTAAATAAAACACCTGGTACATAGGTCTCAGGAGCAATACGTTTGTTCTTCGTTCAGTTACGTATTGCTTGGCCTGTGTGAAAATGCTGACCTCCTGTGGTGCAGCAGCCAGACAACTGGGACGCTTGCGCCGCCTGCGTCACCGACTGGACTGAGGAGGTGCTCTTCTCCTACCCGGTCAAGAGTCTCGCCTGGATCCGCCTCACCGTCGCCATCATCGAAGCCGGCAGAGGTTAGGAGCGTTTTTCCTTCCGCAGTCTCTTTCATTCATGGGCGCCAATGAGGGTGAAGAAATGACGAAGCCAATGCCAGTTTCCCGTTCAGGTCAGAAGCCGCAGAGCGATCGGTTGAAGGCGCTACGTCTGTTGGAAGAGCGCCTGGTGGTGCCCTGCCTGAAGGATGAGGCCGTACTCGGCACCTGGGCTTCTCTTCTTCTCACGCATCTCGGGGCCGACGAAGAAGATAGCGGCAGTGGAGAGCAGTTGGAATCGCCTTTATCTCTCACGGGCGACGACGCCTCGGCGTTGGGTCACCTCTCCGCCAAGCTGTTCCAAGACCTTTCGGACTTCGTGGCCAGCCGATTGGGCTCCAACTGGGCGTCGCAGGCGGGGTGGCGCGTTCTGAAGGCTCTGATTGGAGGGCTGCTGACGAAGCCGCTGAAGCAGCACTCTATGCTGGGCACCAAGCTCCGGGTTCCCACGGGTCGATAGGTCACTACAGGGCGGCTGTCCCAACCAACAAAACCGGGCAACTTCAAACCCGAATAACTTTCGCGTTTCTGCGAATTTTTTTACCGGCCCTTTTTTATTCAAGCGCAAATGCCATTGGATTTTTTCACCCAAAGTTTCAGCGAAATCGATCAGATGAACAATCTGATACACGTTATTTGACTAGTTGGTCGTTGTTTGTGGGGAAAGGGTCTTGCAGACGAACTTCCCTGGCCTGCAAGTTGGTGTTAGATATGGTGTCTGTTTCTGTGGCTACTTACAACAATGACCAACGCAACGAAAATGTCCCGAATCATTGTGGTGTGGTCAAATGGCATCTGGTTATTCTCCAACTGAGGTGGCGAAACTTGCGCTTTGGTTCAATGACCAGGCAAGTCGTCCGGAGTACGCAGTATACTCCACAAATTTGAACTCCTACGCACGGTGACTCCTCTCCTGTTGTGGCCTCCTGACACACCCAATCACAAAACTAATGCCCAATACGGTGATCTACATACAGAAACACCCCAGAATCGACATACAACACCCATAACTTCCTATGGACTCGCAGAACCAAAATTCTGCACTTGGGGTACGGTAGCATGCGAATTCGTCATAGGTACGCTTAAACATCATCTAAACGCTAAACGAATGCCAAATTCGTAATCAGCGCCCCCGAAAACCCCGAAATCGAGTATAATGTCGCGAAAGTCGACCCGACACCCAATATTCAAATGGACGCGGCAGGGTTACGGTAGCTCTGCAAATTTGACGAAAGCACTTTTCTCTGGACCAGGAATTTTCAACATAAAATAGTTTGAAACTACTTTTGAACCGGTTCGGCAACGCATTCGAGACGCTACAGACGCTGAAATGCGGGAAAGCGCGATTTTTTAACCCCGGCCTCAAAAAAGTTCCACCAGGGTAACTTTTTTGTGTCTCAACCGATTTTCTCCGTTCATGGCTCATTCAATCGAGGACATATGGGAAGGAGCGACGCGAGTGGTCTCGCCGCTCTAGCTGCTACCTAGCTCGCACAGCAACCCGTCAAAGTTGACCCAGGGCAAGAATCCACGAATTTTTCGAATTTGGCGCCCAAATGTGTCCCGCAGCGA
>JASAMZ010014330.1:0-10114 GCA_030248115.1 Linhomoeus sp. GSCO2_2 | reverse complement strand
TGTTGCTTTTCGTTCAGTTACATATGCTCCTCTCTCTAGAGATCAGTTGACTACTGTGTTTGCGCCCACAGTACAGCACCAGTAAGCCCTTCGCTATGTGTCTAGCTAGCGTCTGGTAGCTAAGACGGTCTTAGGCGCCAGGGCGTTTGTTTGCTCACTTTTGCGTGCCGATTCTCTGACTCCCCTTTGGATACTCAACTCTGCAGTGTGGAGCAGTGGGTGGGTGGTCACGGGTTGAATATGGGATGGTAAAGTGGCACTTTGTTGCTGACCTTCAATAAGATAGTAGGTGCAGGTATCTGTGTCCGATATTCGGAATGTCCTAAGTGACAAACGCTACTGTAACACTGCGCTGTACAAAACTCATCAGGTGCCAGTCAACGCCGCCTCAAAAACACTCCACATCCACAAAAGCTTCCGAGAAAAAATCATGTACCATTCATTCAAACATCGGGAAGGCCCCACGTTAGGTGTTCAAAAACAGCGGCGGCGTTCTTCGTTGTGGGACCTTCCATACTGACGCTGTGGGTCGATCACCCAGAGCTTCACCTGGCTCTCAAGGGCAGTGGTTGATGCAAAGCCCCCCGCCCCCACCCCCCCCCCCCTCCCCCTCAGTGCTAGCAGACACGAACATTCGTGCACAATGAGAGGTGGCATTCAAATTTAGTCTATGTATCTCGTGGCATACCCACTTATGTACCACTCAACTGCGGCCCAGTCGTGTAGGAATTGGTAATTGGGAGCTAAACCAATCAACGCAGGCGATATCTCTTTCTTAACCTCTCGCCCCCATCACTAGCGCCTACCACTGCCTCAGGCCATGATCGACTATCACAAGAAGCCCCTGGATTGGAATTGGAACCCGACGCAAGTCGTCTAAGGGATTACAACGAACGAATTCACCGACTGGGAAATGGAGTGAGAAGAGCGTAGTTATTAGAGAGAGTATACTGAATAGGCGAACAATACCACACTTCTAGTCAAGAAACAGAGTGAAAATTCACTAACGAGGTACATATCACGGAATACATTATCTAAGAATAACGAGGGATTTCGTTCGGAAGCGCAAGCGAAATAAAGCCACAAAGTGACGGTTGGTTCGCCGACGTACGCACGTAGGCAAAATCTGTCTGTGTGACGCTGACGTCACTGGAAGACACTGCGGCGCGTAAAGTAATCTGTAATCTGTATTGCTCTGGGGAAACAACCTACGTCGTCGTAATATGCGCACACTCCAAACAGATGCATTCTTCTTTGCAAAAGAACCGGAAGCAACAGACAACGCTTCGCGAATATCCCAAACTATTACAGCAAGAAGGCGTCGTTCCACCAATTCAAAAGGCACCATATAAGAGTGGAATATACGGTGTATATCTACCGTGACGAAACAGCTACATGCCTCTGGACAATTCTCCACAGAATATCGCAGGCACGTGTGTCAACGGGAAAGCGACAACAACTCGTTAAGCAGCGCCACAACAGTTTATGACACAAGAAAATTTTTTGACAATTCGAATCCAGCATTAAATGACAAATTAGACGTCCACAGGCTCCTCGCCCTCCTCTTCTTGAATGGTGACTCTAGAAAGCACCGCCATGCCACAATTTGTTCAAGAAATCAGAATGCACCAAATTGTCACTATCTCACATGGGTGCGTTGAGCGCCGAAGGGGAGACCGCCTTTCTCTTACCGTAGTTCAAGTGAGCGTAGATTAGTATGGCCACGTCCCTATGGCCGTTTTCTACGGAGATAGACAGGGCAGTGCTGCCATCCTAAATAGGCACAAATTGGTGGAAAAGCAGTTTGGAATTGCAGTAACCAATACCAATAAAAGAGCACATAATCTACAGTAACCTACAGTAATCTACAGCAACTAGTAACCCACAGTAACCTACAGTAATCTACGGTAATCTACAATGGGCTACCGTAATCTACAGTAACCTACAGCAATAACAGCGACCAGTGACCTACAGTATTACTGCAGTAATCTACAGTAACCAACGCACATAATCAGCCAATGTGGCGTCGATCTCCCCATTGGACAAGAGCAGCTTCACGATCTCCTTGTGGCCGTGCTCGGCGGCGCACATCAAAGCGGTGCTGCCTTAAAACAAATTTGGCGCCAAAATCAAATATTGAATTTTGAATTCATAGTTGAGATTACCGTCTTCGTCTTGAATGTTGACTCCAGCGCCAGCCTCCAAAAGAAGCTTCGCACCGTCCAGATTTCCATGGCTGACAGCCAACATGAGTGCTGTTTGGCCGTGCTAAAATGCATAATTTGAAAAATATGGGCGAAAATTTAATAATATGGTGTGTCGGATGGGTTAGGCTCTCATTGTGATGTATAGGCTACGCTACATATGTACCTACGTCTCACTGGTACTACTGTACTCAGCACAGCACTTTATGCAAATCTATAGCGGAGGTTCAAAACTTCAAGCCACAGTATCTCACACACCTGAGACGCCTTGATGTTCACGTCTCCCATCTGGAACAGTCTCTGAATCACCATTCGCTCCGTATCATTCGTGATTGGGCACAACGCTGCCAGCATCACTGGAGTGTAGCCAGCTTTGTTGGGCCTGTTCAGGTTGCACTTTTTGGCGTCCAACAGAATGCTGACAATGTCAAAATTGCCGTGGGAAACAGCGTAATGGAGAGCGGTGTTTTCCTGCAAATTGACTGGTTTGACGCCTTTGAATTCAAAACAGAACTACGTAGCTACTTATGATTGTTTGGCAAAATTGCACAAATTTTGTTCATTTGCAAAGCCATTCTTACATTCTGATCCACCATATTGACCACTTTCTGAATCAGCTTTGGAGAGTGGTTCTCCAAATTGTCCAGGAATTCGTCCAGATATTGGGGGTCGGCGTGCCGTCTTGCGGAGGCTTTTAGCCACTCGTGCTGGAGGTATTTCGTGGCCCAGGCCTGAAATTTATAAAAATTTGTGAAAAATAATCAATAATATATCTTTCACCGCAAATCCTACCAATTTCTCCTCGTTCACATCTGAGGACTCCTGCAAATGGCTGTCCATGACTTCGCAAGCCTCTTTCAGTTGTGGAGTCAGGGCGAATTTCGAACTGCCCTGCTCTACAGTATACTCGGCCGCGTCCACTGTAGCGCTGGCGCGACCCTCGATGGGCTTTGGCTCCACCTCGCCAGTGTCGTAGACGCCTATAAAATAATGACAGTGAATGCGAGTTCGTTAAAGAGTGAAAAACGTTTCCACAAAACGTCGAAATCAAATATGAACAATTTGGGAATGTTTTAAGCTGGTTTGGTTTCATTATAGTATACGTGTAACCCTGTGTTTGTGTTAAATTTTACCTGTATGCATTGTTGTCTAAGTTTTTGCACTATCCACTGTTTCAATATGGCAAAACGTATTCTTCATCATAATTTCATGTTTTCCAGGATTTATTTACAAATTTCAACGAATGAGTGCTGCGCCTACCTTCGTCCGCGCTGTCGTCCGCGTTGCTGCTGCTGGTCGTGCTGCTCGCCGACGCGCCGGGAGTACTGTAGTTACAATACACGAATTCAAATCTTCGTACCATACAGTAGCCTATAACGCAAGCTTCTCACTCTGGCAAGTTCTCCACCACGTCTCCAACGAGCTTTCCAGCATCCGTTTTGGTCGAGTCGGATTTCTCGTCTAAGGCTGGGTTGTCGTAACCCGTTTGCTCGACTTTCACTACTCTGGGAGGCGACTCGCCCGACCAGGACCTGAAAATGTTAAGATACTACTGGTTTTTGTATTTTGAAATTTCAAAAATTCGGTCGCTACCGTAATCGGATCATCTCGGATCTCAGGGGCATGACTCGGTCGCTGGCCTCTTCCTCCTCTTCGGGCGTCTCAGCCTCCCTCTTGCTCGGCTGCTTCGGTGCGTATTTTACAATCTGCAAAAAGACGCACCGAGATAGAAGCGCGCTCCAGTTTAATTGGAATGCTACAGTACCCACCTTGGGGCGTGGAATGGTCGCCGGCACAGGCTCGGGCACCTTGGAAGCGGGCGGCTCCTTCTTGATGCTGACTTTGGATTTCAGGCCTTGAAGTACACGGTAGTTTGATTCAAATTTTCAAATTTCAAGCCATTTTCCAGAACTCACCATCTGAAGATTTCGAGGGCGATTCAGCCGTCTTCGTCATGGCCGGTTTCTGGGGTGACTTCGCAGGACTTTTCGACTGTTTCTTCTCCGTGATATATGCGAGTGAGTCGCCTTTCTTGCTTTCCACTCGCAGGCTCCTCGAGGCTACGGTACCTGAAAACATACTTGTTTGGAAAATTTGCTAAGAATTGTGACACTTTGCATCATGAGTGGATGACGGCAGGATTCACGCCACAATCGAACTTCTGCATCTACCTACCAAGCTATGCAAATTCACCGCACAGGTTTCAATGCGCGGCTAGGCTATCCCGTCTCATGCTACAATTCTTTGGTTGCTTCCGTTGACTTCTGAAATAATTGTCTTGCTTGTACAGTTACTAGAAAAGGTAGACGACGGCTTAGAGCATCAAGTCGATTATTAACAAGTACATACACTAGGTTCCTGAAGTTTGCATGAGCCACTCACACTGTTCAGACTCTATATGACCATCCATCCTCAGTCAATCGCACTCCAACCACCCACCCCTCTGAAACTCTTGCTGTGGCTGTTTCTGCCCCTTCCTATCGCTTCCAACCGGCCCCTTATCCTTCTCAGAAGTCAGCAGCTTCTTCACAGCGGCCGCTCTGGACAGTTGGAATGCCCGGGTGGTTCTGGGCTTGGTCAGATCGATTTTCTTCTTCTGATCTGGCGATTGATCGGATTCTTTAGTTTGTTCGATTTCTGCGGAATCGCTCTCGATTTGAGGAGTGGTACTCTCTTCTTCGGGGCTGGGATCCTGCGGCGGCGCCACAGGGGGGCTCGGGGTCGCGGGCGCCCGCCTTTGGGAGGCGGCGGATCTGCAAATTACAGTGTGTTATACATGTATGTCGCGACGGTTTCCATTAATGTCAACAGGCGTCGCTCACTAAAGTACTAACTTCGCGCGGGTCGCGGCGACGCGTTTAGGGGCCTAAGTCGGCGGGCAAACAGCGTTGGAGCGCGCGAAAAAAATCGGCGCGCGCCCCCGGGATTCGGTAATCCGTTCGGACAGGCCGCGCTTCTGAGATGGGGGTGAAAGGCGGAATTGAAGCGTCTTGGCGCGTGAGAGTGACAGAAACGCGTGAGGATGGAGCAAACTTCTCGCGACGGGGGGTGCAAAAGTTTTCGCAAATTCGATTAAACAGGAGGAAGTTGGCAGCGAGCGATACTTTTGGTGCCGTTTGATTTAATCACAGGAACCGCTACGTTATACTTCGCTTGCGCACAAAAATTCACTAACGCGAACGATATGCGAAGTACGCACTATGGTTATGTCTCGATTCTAGAGTACTCTGGTTATGTGTATTCGCAAAAGCTATCTTTCAAATCTGTGGCTCATCCATTTAACACCTGTTGATATTTTGCGTTCTGCCCGTACATTACACAATGCACCCACTTCTCTCTGAAGGAGCCAGGCCTCTGCTCATAACTGAAGCCCGGTGGAGTGCTTTCGTCCAACGGTTCCACAGTACCCTCTTCAGTGACATTAATTCCATCGCAGGAGACACAAACGCGATCACTGATTGAGCAGACGCCCACTCCCACATTTCGTGTGAAAGTCGCGTTTTCGGCATATTGCAAATGGGGCGGCGAGGGAGGCAGAATGGCTTCGTCGTCTGTGTGGACCTGGAATTTTGGAAAATGTGGCTTACGATTGTCTAAAAGTTTTCAAAATACTTTCCAAAGTTCTGTTGAAGTCAATTTTTCACAATTCTTCTACAATGGTGATGACTGGTCCAAACAGCGATTCGATCCAAAGTCGATGTTCGATTCAAATACGATTCCAAAATACGATTCTCTAAAATATTTCTAAAAACTTTCCAAAATTCTATCGCAGTTTTTTCAAAAATTTTCTACAATTGCGATGATTGGTCGCAACGGCGAATCGCAGCCGATGTTCTATTCAAATACGATTGAAACTCGAATGATAAAATGACATTCTAATAATCTTATATACAAATCATTACATTCAATTGTTATATTACATTCGAATTTCAAATTCAAAACCTACCGTATCCTCGCCCACTCCAACGGAGACCATTTCCGGTTGCTCGGGCATCAGCCACAACTCGTCCACCTCCTCCTCAGACGAGCGCTCATTGGCCAGCGGCGATTGGAACTGCTCTGTGATTTGATGGAACTTCAACGGCTCTTCCTGCTCGGTTTGAACGGACAAATCAGCGGTCAGCACGATCTCTGGCACGATTGGGTCTGTGGAGGTGAAAGAGTCGTTCGTCTGTGGTAGTTCGGTAGCCACGGATTTGGACAGTTGCTCTTTGGAGTCGGTTTCGGACGACACAGAGCGAACCTGAATGGTGCGGACTTTGTGGTTGAACACGTTGGTTGAAAATTCACCACATCTGCTCCAAGACGGCAAATATTTCGCGATTACCTTGCTTCATTCAAGCGATCGGCGCATCATATGTAGCACAGTTTGAGGTTCATATGTGACATTTCACTACGACTTGTAGGTATCATTCCTATAGAAATGCCACGTGAAGCATTTGTGTGCTAACCTGGACTCTCTCAGTGACCGTTCCATAACTCCTGAGGTCTTTGTGGATCTTTGGCTCAGGATCTGTGCCCAATGATTTCTCCTCATAATTGACAACAGTAGTGGCAGCGCTGACATCCTTCATCCCAACCACTTCAGTTCCCACTGAAGTCTCCTGACAAGTCACCAGCTTGTCAGTGTCGCAGCTCTTGTCAGAGGTGGATGGAGTGGCGGCTTCAGGGATTGCTTCAGTGTTCACGGCACTTTCAGCAGTCTCAGCCACAGCTCTGGTGCTAGTCGCAGCTTGTTTCAGTTGCGCGTTGGCTATTCTCAGGGAGTACAGGTCTCCCAGAAGCGCGTCCACATCCACCAAATCCGTATGGCAGGCAGCCTCGCGAATCTCTGGTTTGGCAGTTGGTTCAGGTTTCTCAGTTGTCATGGACTCTTCAGGCCACTTCTCCACAGTGTTGGTTGAGAAGCTGAGCTTGATAGGCGGAGCGTCAGTTGCGAGTGACACCGATTGGGTCTCCGGTTTGGGAACTGGGTCCGTGTTGACTTCGGAGGTTGTGAGTTGGCGGCTGAAATGGTGGCATTTGTGTTGTGTTAGCTTGGCAAATCAACATTTTACGCTAATGTTAATAACTGAACGCACCCCTCAAGCTTCACGCTCGTCTGCTTCACAGCAGATAGTTTCCTGTCCGTTCCAACGGCCTTTTCAGGCAGCTTCACGCTCTGATCTCCCGCAGTGGCAGTGCCAACATTCAGCTTCTCCACTCTCTTCTGACTGGTTCTCATTTTGAGAATCTCTGCCTCAAGCTCCTTTTCACGAGAGGATTTGGATGGGGAGGCGGAGGGCGACGTGCCGACGCCGATCGAAGCTCGATTGGCTGAAAATATGATGAGACACTGACACTGAATCATTCTGAAACATGACCAAGCGAAACTGGACTGAAGCGGTTGCGAAATCACCAAATGACAATTCTTTGACAGTAGTAAATTCCATTCCAGCAACCCACTTTTGGCGCGGTTCTCGCAGCCTTTGCACACGGTAGGCTGCAGCAACACTTGCGAAGTGGTCACAGTTCTGATGTCCGATTCGTCGGTCTGTGCGGCCCACTCGCGCTTTGGAGGGGGAACTGTCATGCAGCCTTGCTCGAGGGTGAATTTGGGAATCTCGACCTTCTTCGGCTGAGGAAACAAAATGCAAGAAATAATACAATATAGACGAAACGAAACAAAATATTGTTGCATGGATAAAACACAGTAAAATAGAATAAAAAATAAAAGAAATAAAACTAAATAAAAGAGGTGAAAGGAAATAAAGTTAAATAAAAGAAAATTCAACACAATTCAACAAAATCAAGTAAAATAAACCGAAATGAAATAAATTAAAATACATAAAATGAAATCATATAAAATAAATCAAATAAAACAATAAAATACAACAAAATGAAATAAAATAAAATGAAATAAAATAAAATAAAATAAAAATACAATGAAATAAAATAAAATAAAATAAAATAAAATAAAATAAAATAAAATAAAATAAAATAAAATAAAATAAAATAAAATAAAATAAAATAAAATAAAATAAAATAAAATAAAATAAAATAAAATAAAATAAAATAAAATAAAATAAAATAAAATAAAATAAAATAAAAATAAAATAAAATAAAATAAAATAAAATAGAATAAAGTAAAATAAGATAAAATAAAACAAATATAAATACATCGCAGTCATATACAATATAACGACTACAATATTCACCTTTGGAGGTATGGGCGAAGAGGCGGCGTCTCTTCTCATGAGTCGCGCCCTGTCCTGTTTCTCTTTTGAAGCGGCAACTTTTGTCGTCAGTTCTTGGAATTCCTCCCTCCATTTGGAAATTTGGTCCTTGAAAAAGTCGCTTGAGCTAGCCTGAAGAGTGACATACATCCTACAAATTGGTGTATACCCCTAACGCTTGCTTTATGATATGTAGGGTAAGCAACTTATCACCATGTGTGCTCTAGGCTAAGCTAAGCTATTTAACTTTGATCGAGTAAGATTTAGGTTTAGTTACTACAACACTTGTACCTACATTGCCGAAGTGAAGTATTACAGCATGCCAAAACATTAAAGGCACGTACTCTATCAGGCGATCTGAGCTGCGTCTGAATGTGCGTTCTGGCTCGCTGCCCAGTGAAGCTGTGGAACTTTCTCGGCGAGTCATCATCGTAATCTTCCATGTCTGAGACCTGAATAATCCAAAATTTTGCATCGCGCTACTGTAACCTACAACTTGTAATTGAATACGTGAAGTATCACGATCACTAGCTACCTAATTTCTATATTTTGCACGCAATCATCACAGACGACAAGCGTTAGCTGAGTTTCAGTCACTAGATCTATCTAGACTCAGCCACGAAGTGCCAGCGCGACCTCATCAGTAGACGACTGGCACTAAGGCGACGGTTCTATTACTCACTCACCTATTGTAAGGAATCATCACTCACCGCAGATTGATTGGCGTAGTATCTCACGGGCCTCTGACTCAAATAACGTTCGCCCAGAGCCAATTCCGAGTCGCTACTGTAGTCCACCACTTGATCCTCTGAATGATGCACAGTGTGAGGTCGGAATACGGTACTTTCGGAATGCAAAATCTCACCGGGATGTCCTGTTCGTCTGACAGAGTGGAAGCCCACCAAATTGATGGCTTTTCCACTGGGCGTCTTTACCAGTGGCGGCAGATTATTAGACGTCGGTTGTTGCCTCGGCAGGCTACCGTTTCTAACTGGAGGAACGGGTTTAATTTCGTGGCGTTTCGATTCGAAACTGGAGTCGGGACTAGAGGCCTCCTGTTCGGTTTTGGGCAGCTCAGGCAAAGATGCGAGCAACTTGGCGCTGGCTGGCTCGCTCAGAAATGAGGTCTCCCTGGAAATTGCAGAATTTTAAGCATATTTTGAGGTTTTAAACGTTGTCCTCTCACTTTCGCTCCTCCTTCTCCTGTCTTGGAAGTGTGGCGCTCTGGAATTTGGTGTCCTCTTGCTTTTGCGGCTCCTTGGCTGGCGCGCGAGCGAATTTCGTCAGTGGGGTGGGCCCCACGCTAGGTCTGGGTCTCGGGGGCACAGACGCGGGTCTGGGTACTGTAGCTCCTCGGTTCGAATGCTAAAAGCGGGAAAATTCGTTTTTGAGCACGAATTTTCGCAAGGCCACGTTACCAGCGGCGTCCGGGCGTCAAGATCGTATCCGTATAGGAGCAAAAGGGCCGTCCTGCCTTGCTGCATGCTTACATACTGCATGCGTTAGAGTGGGGGAGGGGGTTGGCTGGCTTTAGATTCGCGGTCTATGGAGAGCGAGAGGGGGTATTTCCAGGCCGGAAGCGCGCGCGCTGGGCGCTTATGTCAACTTGTGACGGCGCCGCCGTCCCCGGGATTAGCCCGCGCATGATGTGTGACTGCGCTGCGCGCCTACATGCACAATAATCGGTCGGCGCAG